>JAESUZ010000046.1:2360000-2626601 GCA_017311185.1 Proteles cristata cristata | reverse complement strand
GCTTAAAACCTCGCAACAGTATCCCATCCAAACTCCACTTAGAATAAATGCACACTTTGCTCACAAAGTATATAGACTTGCCTTGAGCCTGTCTCTCAGTGACCTTATTCTTCCCTTTCCCCAGCACCCTCTAGTCACACTGGCCTTCACTCTCTTCCTCAGATAAGACAAGCTCATTCACATAATTAGAGTACGTGTACTATCCCTACTTTCCAAAATGTTCCTCTTCCCGTTTTGTGCATTGTGGTTTCCTTCTTGTTATTCAGACCTTAGCCGAAATTAGCAATGTCTCAGAAATCTCTGATCTGATAGATACTTATTATATCACCCTACTTTGCTTCTCTCTACAACATTCACTATTGAGCATTTTATCTGGAGATATTTATTTATTAATATCTTTCTGTACCCCATTAGAAGTTTTTTTTTTTAATATTTTTATTTATTTCTAGGAAAGAGAGAGAGAGACAGCGTGAGCAGGGGAGGGTCAGAGAGAGAGGGAGATACAGACTCTGAAACAGGCTCCAGGCTCTGAGCTGGCAGTCAGCACAGAGCCCACGGGGGCCCGAACCCACGAACCGCGATCATGACCTAAGCGAAAGTCAGATGCCCAACCGACTAAGCCACCCAGGTGCCCCCATTAGAAGCTTTTTGAGAGTAGGAATATTGACTCCCCTTTTAAATTGTCTAGTAACAGAAAAGTGTTGGCACACAGTAGACAGAATTTTTGGAAGAGATGAAAGAATTAATTCTGTGTAAAAGGTATAAGGCAATTATACTTTCATGTGGATTATAATGGTAACAAAAATAACTGTCCATTTTAATGCTTTTTGTCTTGAATTCAAGTTTATATGATTTTAGCATGACATATGCTTCCATCCATGATAGAATAACAGGAATGGGGACTGATATCCCACATTGTACAATTGTAAAACCATACTAAATATGTGAAGCAATAGTTTTTAGACATCGAACAACAAACAACACAGGTTAGTGATTTGTAAGAGAAGGAAAACAAGTGAATTTAGACCTATGTGTGCTCCAGTTTATAGCAAGTTTTTGGATGGTACCAGAAAGAAGACAAACCCAAAGCCCAGCAGTCTTGTTGGGTTGAAGAAACAGAGTTTGCAGCTCATGAAAGCCAAGATGAATAGAATGTTCACAGCAAAGACCCAGAAGGAGGAAGATGCACAGAGACTGTCTGGGAGATTTGCTGACGGATCACTCAAGTTTTTGGCTCAGTGTTGGTATGCACCTGTGTGTGAGAAAACAGCCCAAGACTTAGGAAAGACCCACTGGAAAGGAATAAGGAGAACAATCCCCAGAGCTCACACAGGGCCAAGCATAATTGGTGCTCCTGCCAGCCAAGTAGTACAGCCTCCTCGTACACAGAGCATCTGTCAGTCCCATTGAAAGCATTGCCTCAGCGGCCAAATTAGCCCTAGACTAAAAACTGTACAGGGCCTGCTCTAACAAACTTTAAAAGCAAGATATGAAAGGATTGATGGTTTCCAAATAACTTGCTGAGTCCGAGAAAAAATCCCCCATTCCCAAAAAGGGAGATATTCAGCATAGGAGGCAGAAAGGAACCCAATATCCAGCATACAGTCAAAACTTAACATGCATGCAAAGAGTTAAGAAAGTATGCTCCATAATTAGAAGGGAGGAAGTCAACAGAAAGAATCCTAAAATGCCATAAATAATAACATTAAATAAGAGCATGAAAACATACTTTTTTTAACATTTTTTTACAAATAATTTATTGTCAAATTGGTTTCCATATAACACCCAGGGCTCATCCCCACAAGTGCCCTCCTCCATGCCCATCCCCCCCTCCCCCCCACATCCATCAGTCCTCAGTTTTTGTCACCATTCAAGAGTCTCTCATGGTTTGCCTCTCTCCCTTTCCCCCACCATTTCCGCCCTTCTTCTCCCCCTTGGTCCTCCGTCAAGTTCCTCCTAGTCCTCCTATACGTGCACACATATGATATTTGTCCTTCTCTGCCTGACTTATTTCGCTCAGCATAACACCCTCAAGGTCCATCCATGTTGCTACACATGGCCAGATGTCATTGTTTCTCATTGCCATGTAGTATTCCATGGTATAGATAAACCACATCTTCTTGATCCATTCATCTGTTGATGGACACTTAGGCTCTTTCCAGGTTTTAGCTATTGTGGAGAGTGCTATGAACATTGGGGTACATGTGCTCCTATGCATCAACATTTCTGTATCCCTTGGGTAAATTCCTAGCAGTGCTATTGCTGGGTCATAGGGGAGTTCTATTGTTAGTTTCCTGAGGAACCTCCACACTGCTTTCCAGAGGGGCTGTACCAGTTTACATTCCCACCAACAGTGTAGGAGGGTGCCCGTTTCTCCACATCCTCGCCAGCATCTAGAGTTCTCTGATTGGTTCATTTTAGCCACTCTGACTGGCGTGAGGTGGTATCTCAGTGTGGTTTTGATTTGTATTTCGCTGATGAGGAGGGATGTTGAGCATCGTTTCATGTGTCTGTTGGCCATCTGGATGTCCTCTTTGGAGAAGTGTCTGTTCATATCTTCTGCCCTTTTCTTCACTGGGTTGTTTGTTTTTCAGGTGTGGAGTTTGGTGAGTTTCCTATAGATTTTGTATATTAACCCTTTATCTGATATGTCATTTGCAACTATCTTTTCCCATTCCGTTGGTTGCTTATTAGTTTTGTGGATTGTTTCCTTTGCTGTGCAGAAGTTTTTAATCTTGATGAGGTCCCAATCGTTTATTTTTGCTCTTGATTCCCTTGCTTTTGGGGATGTGTCAAGTAAGAAGTTGCTGCAGTGGAGGTCAAGGAGGTTGTTTCCTGCTTTCTCCTCTAGGGTGTTGATAGTTTCCTGTCTCACGTTCAGATCCTTTATCCATTTTGAGTTTATTTTTGTGCATGGTGTGAGAAAATGATCTAGTTTCATTCTTCTGCATGAAAATATATATTTTAAATACCCCATATGTTCAAAAAGGTAGAGAAAAACATGAACATGATGCGGGGAAAAATGAGGGATATAAATAATATTCAAATCAGGGGAGTCAGTTGAGTGTTCAACTTTGCCTCAGGTCATGATCTCACTGTCTGTGAGTTCGAGCCCCACGTTGGGCTCTGTGCTGACAGCTCAGAGCCTGGAGCCTGCTTTGGATTCTGTGTCTTCCTCTCTCTCCATGGCCATCCCCTGCTTGCACTCTATCTCTCTTGCTCTCAAAAATAAATAAAACATTAAAAAAAAGAAACTGCTGAAGAAGCGTGGGGGAACTTTCAGACAAGGTGATCGAAACTACCAAAATAAAATGGAGGAAAGAAAGACAACAAAAGTTAGAACTTCAATGAAGTATGAGTCTATATTATACAACCTAACATGCATGTTTTCAGTCCTGGAGGAAAGGGGGGAACAGACTTTAATAATTGATGAAATAATAAAAAATTCCCAAATTTGATGAAAATTGCACACCCAAGAATCAAGAAGCTCAATGAGTCCCAGGAAGGGTTGGCATAACTCAAGTGGTTATTTCACATGTGGTTGCTTCAATGAGTCCCAGGAAGAAGATATGTGAAGAAAATTATGTCAAGGGCACATCATAAGTAAGTTGTTGAATTTAGCATCTTCCTGCTAGTTTTCTGTTAATTTTCTTTGGACCATTCTTTTATTTTCAAACTTTCTGAAACACGTGTTTTCAGTATCTTCTTTGTGGTTTACACATCATTCTTAGTTTTTTGAATAAGAATCATTTTCTCCTAAAAGACTACTTAAAAACCATTTTTAACTTTTATTCATTTTTGAGAGCCAGACGGAGACAGAGCATGAGTCAGAGAGGGCCAGAGGGAAATGAAGAGACATAGAATCTGAAGCAGGCTCCAGGCTCTGACTATCAGCACAGAGCCCAATGCGGGACTCAAACTCATAAGCCATGAGACCATGACCTGAGAGCCAAAGTCAGATGCTTAAGTAACTGAGCTACCCAAGCGCCCCCACCTAGAGACTATTTTATTTGTAATCATTACTGAACAGTCATATTTTTTTAAGTTTTATTTATTTATTTTGGGAGAGCACGTGCACATATGCACACAAGCTGGGGAGGGGCAGAAAAAGAGGGGGAGAGAGAGAATTCCAAGCAGGCTCCACACTGTCAGCACAGAACCCAACATGGGGCTTGGGGCTCGATCTCACAAACTGTGAGATCGTGACCTGAGCCAAAATCAAGAGTCAGATGCTTAACCAACTGAGTCACCCAGGTTCCACTGAATAATTGTATTTGGTTTCTCATCCTCCATTTTATTTTCATTTCTTTCCTTTTCTGTAGTTTGCTATTTAATCTATGTTTGCTTTTCTATACCCGTGACTATATCATTGACATCCTCAACAAGTTCCCTCCATAATGCCCATCACCTATTTAGTCCATCCCCCAACCCAACACCCCTCAAGCAACCTTCAGTTTGTCCTCTGTACTTAAGAATCTCTTATGGTTTGTTTCCATCTCTGTTTTTACCTTATTTTTGCTTCCCTTCCCCTGTGTTTATCTGTTTTGTTTCTTAAATTCCACCTATGAGTGAAATCCTATGATCTTTATCTTTGACTGACTTATTTCGCTTAGCACAGTACACTCTAGTTCCATCCACATTGTTGCAAATGGCAAGATTTCATTCTTTTTGATCACTGAGTAATATTCATATGGACTTTTTGAATTATTGAGTATTTTTCTAAGCTTTGACATATGAAAAACTTGATTAAATTTTTAATTCTCAGTTCACAATTTTATATTCAATACTTTTTAATAATATTGCTCTACTGCTTTCTTTCATCCAAAATTGCTAATGAGAAGTCCGATGTAAACTTATTTATTTGCCTGCATAATGAATAATCTTTTCAAATAACTGAAGATCACTAATTCACCAAGATAACCTTTCCCCCCTTTTGTCCATTATTCTACTGTCAATACCTCTGGCAGTACCTGCTTTAGAAGGGGCTCAATAAGGATTTGATTTTTAAAAATTATCATCGCAGAAGGTAGGAGTATGGATGTTGAAGTCGGAGATGGTTAGGAGACTTAAACTGGCAACATTGTAGCTTTGTGTCTTTGGGCAAGCAATATAAATTCAGGTAATAGTAACACCTATCTCATTGTGGGGATTAAAAGACATAATATAGTGAAGGTGTTTAGCACATGACTCAGCTGGTTACTCCAGCTTGGTCCTTTCACTTGGCTTGATAGTAACACTATCTTTTTTTGGGTCTCTCTGTCTCCATCTCATCTCTTTCTCTTCTTCATGGGCAATGAAACTTTCTAAATTAAAGGGTGATGCTGTTTCATTAAAGTCATTTTATTCTACTATTTCTTTGAAAACTTCTTTCTATTCTGTTTTTCAGAAAATCAACTATCCATATATTGGATTCTAGTATCTATTTTACGATTCTCATTTAAGAAATTTTTCCTTGGAATTAAAAAAATTAACCTTTATTTATGCTTGAGAGACAGAAAGAGACAGAGCACAAGCAAGGGAGACAAAGAGAGAGGAGACACAGAATCCGAAGCAGGCGTCAGGCTCTGAGTAAGCTCTCAGCATAGGGCCCAACAGGGCCTCAAATCCACAAACTGTGAGACCATGAGCTGAGCCAAAGTCAGAGGCTCAATAGACTGGGCCACCCAGGTACCACTTCCTTGGAATTTTTTAAAGTAAGTTCTCAAGTATGTTACTGATCCTGTTTTTCAGATAGCTAATATGTGTTCTAGCTTAAATTTTATCCTCATATTTTGCACAAACTTGATTTTCTGCATATTTATTTTCTTAGTACTGTTATTTTTAGTTAATATTTCAATTAATCATTCTATATCAAAATTTTTTTTAATTTCTTTTAATGCTTATTTATTTTTGATAGAGAGACAAAAATGTGAGCAGCAGAGGGGCAGACAGAGAGGAAGATACAGAATCCTAGTGGGCTCCAGGCTCTGAGCTAGCTGTCAGAGCCCAACATGGGACTCAAACTCACGAATCATCAGATCATGACCTGAGCTAAAGTGGGACATGTAACCAACTGAGCCACTCAGGTAACCCATATCAAAATTTTTAATAGCCTGCATCAAAAAATTCCACATGTTCTTACATTTTCTCATGATGCAAAACTATTATTGTCTAAAGTTGTCTTAGGGAATGTGATATAGATTTTAGACAGCTTATTTTTATTAGTTGCTGTATCAGTTTTCTGTCATACTTTGAGACCTTCTGCCCTCAACAGTAGCAATAACAGTTGCCACTATTCTTATTGCGGTACTGATTACTACTGCTAAGACCATTACTAATACCTTTCCTATCAACAGCCACCATTCGTATCAACAGCCACCAGAAGTTCATCCTTTCTCATTATTACTTTTTTCTAAGCCTGGTATCATTCAAAATACTATCAGGAAACAGAATTCAGTTCAGAAGATTGAAAAAACTTTCACGTAAGTAAACCTTACAGCGTTGTGGTTGAGATTAAAGAAACCAGTAAGGGATGTTGAGGAGCCCAGAGATCAGCAACAGTGGGCAAATTTTACCACTCTGTAGGCCTCAAAACATGGGAGGAGAACATAGTGTTACTATCAAGCCAAGTGGGGGGACCAAGCTGGAGTAACCAGCAGAGTCATGTGCTAAACACCTTCACTATATTATGTCTTTTAATCCCCACAGTGAGATAGGTGTTACTATTACCTGAATTTATATTACTTACCCAAAGACACAAAGCTACAACGTTGCCAATTTAAGCCTCCTAACCATCTCCGACTTCAACATCCATACTCCTACCTTCTGCGATGATAATTTTTAAAAATCAAATCCTTATTGAGCCCCTTCTAAAGCAGGTACTGCCAGAGGTATTGACCATAGAATAATGGACAAAAACAACATGATCCTTTCTGTCATAATTTTCTTACCTTTGGCGAGGGCAGATCTACTCTTCTGCTATTTTCCCTAAATGAGTGTGGGAGACCTCTCCCTGACCCCCTTTAGACCTTACTCATCATGAACAACATGGAGGTTGGAGTGCTGTTGGCATATGTTCATTCATTTTCCTGAGAACCAAAGGAAGGGAGGTGGCGACTTAGGTAGAAGAGATTTTTCTGCTGTTTCTCTCCAAATGTGTTGGAGTTCAGTTTCCATCTCCAGTAAGCCTGGTTGAGGACCCAGCTGGTACCACAAGAGCACATTTGGTGTTGCTGGGAAGTGGTGTGTTTTCCTGCCTCAGTGTGTTCACTGTGGATGAAAAGTCAACCAGAATGACTTTCTATGCTTCTGATTTTAGGTCCTTGAATATTTGGTCATTTGTTGTCTGTGGTTTGTTTCACAATAGACCTGCTTCCAGATAGTAGCCCATCAAGTAAGAAGCTGCTTAGCTTAGAGCTTTTCTTCCATTGTGGTTCGGTTCTTTTCCACAGTTTATTCGTGTGTATAGCCCATGCCTCTCTAGCTGGTGGATAGTATTGGAAGCTTTCCTACTTGTTTGCTTATTTCTGCAACACCTGAATTTCACTTTCTGCAACACCTTAATGACATTTGCTGCACTGTGTTGACAAATTAGTGTTTTGTATAATTGGATTGAACTCGTGTTTTGATAATAACTGTTCAGTTTGGTGTTTTGTTTTGTTTTGTTTTGTTTTTCTGAGATAGAGAGAGAGAGAGCGTGAGCAGGGGAGGGTGAGAGAAAGAGAGAGATACAGAATCCGAAACAGGCTTCAGGCTCTGAGCTGGCAGTCAGCACAGAGCCCAACTCAGGTCTTGAACCCACCAACCGCGAGATCATGACCTGAGCCGAAGTCGGACGCTTAACCTACTGAGCCACCCAGGTGTCCCATTAAGTGTTTGATTTGTAGTATGAGGTTAAGACCTTTTTAAAAGTCAATACAGATAATTTGTATTGCTCCTTTTTTAGTTCTTTTGGTTAGCTTTACTGCTAGGAGTGAGGAGAACTCTTGTGAATGTGCCCTTTGCCTACAAATTCTCCATACTTATTTGAAAAAATACATGCTTCAGAGAGAATTTGGCTATAGCAGATAAAAGAAGATCATATTTCTCTAACAGGTGACTAAATGAAGAAAAAACAAGGAAGTTAAGCAAAAGGGTTAGTTTGAAATGAAAATAGGATGTTAAAACAGAAATCTGCATAGAGTTGCAAATATGGCCTTGCACTCAAACTCCAGCAGTGGCTTCAGTGAATACTGGGATAAACAGAGCACACTGAGGAGTAGAAACCTTGAGAGATAATTACAGAGGAGGAAAAAGAGCTGGATTCAGCAAAGGAGACAGAAAGATAACTGATGGAGGATTGCACATGGTGCATTTCCTTTTATGTGTTTTTATTGGGTTTAATGTCAAGAAATTCTTTATCTCAGGTTACAGATTTTTCCTTCTATCACTGATGTTTTTTCATTCTCTACTTTGTATGTGCTTTATCTTTCCCAATTAATTTAGACACATTTCCATTATTAAGATAACCTATAAATAAGGTAGCAATTCCAACTGGATATCCTTATCAGAGAAAACCTAGGTACTGTGCGGTAGAACCTCCATCACGACATGAATGTTAACAAATCCTTTTCATAGGAAGTGTCTTTTTTATAGACAGATTCATGCTCAGTGATGAGTCCATGAGCCTGACTCCTAAATTAAAAGGCATTTTCATGCTATTTTTCATTTGATCATGAGATACCTTTCATGCTGTTAATTCTCCTTTGGTAGCAATAGTTACCGCCAAGGTCTGCCGGTCACAGATGTACTCCTCTGCTATCAGACCCCTCTATTCATTTATTCAACATACCGTAATGAAGCCTCTCTAACATCACTTGCCATGTGCTGGAAACAGTTCAAAAATAATACCCGAGAAACAAAACAAAACAAACAAAAATAATACCTGAGAATCTCTGTCTTCAAGATTACTGTTAATGGATTACTAATAGTCATTAGGATCGATTTTTTAATTGCTTTCTTTTTATTAAAGTCTTTTGGTACATCTAGAACCTGTATACCAATGTAGAAATAATCATTATTTTCAATGGGAAAATCTAACTGACTTATTCAAAGGGCAAAGGAAACATGTATTTAGGAATAAAGGAAGCTGAACTCTATCTAATTTTTCCCATTGAAGGTTTCTCTCAGAAGCTACGTTTGGCTTTAACAGAGTTATCTTTGAAGAATAACAGCTTTGGGTCAGTGTGCTCTTCAGCGGGTGAGAATAATTTTCAAAGATTATAATTAATGATTATTAAGTGAGTCAATAATATAGACCTTCCTTTTGCTCAGCATGTGGCTAGGTAAGAGAGAATTTTTAGAATAATTATGACATAAATTGAGAATCAGAAGTAACATACAAAATAAGTTTAAATAGACTACATAGTATTTGATAGTTTTTGATTATATACTATTCTCTCTTTTGAACGTACATAAATATCGTAGAGCAGACAATCAGGACTGATAGAACAGAACAGAGGAAAACATTATGGAAGACAAGGAAGGGAGAAACCGATGAGGACTGGAATAGTAGGCAATGTACTCTTTTTATATCCTATTTTCCTAACTTGTCCTAGAGATGCTTCGATACTCATTCTTTAACTCAGTTGTAGTGTATATTTGAATGAACAATCAAGAAGGGAAAAGACATTATTAAAGTCAGATGAATAGGAAACAAAATAAAATTTCTATCAAAATCACCGTTGAAAAGAATACAAAGAGAAGTGAATATGTGATATTTCTTTTACAACCACTTCCTCATTTTTACTAAACCCACTGCCTGGATTCCTTTGTGCACTAAACATGTTGTGGGCCAAGTCTAATTTCTCATGAATGTTGTGTTCTGGTCATAACTCCTGCCAGAAATTTGGAGAAGTGTTGTTCAGATCAACCTGGACAACAATTACGTGCTCTGTGCACATGTTTAACTAAACCAGTGATCAGAAATGACACTTTGCTGCAAAACGGCAAAGTTGGAAAGGGTGAGTGAACATTCCCTTAGTCTTTTTAATCCTCTTTGGGCCAAACAAAATAACTAAATACACATGCATACACAGCTGAAGGGCTTTTAAATGCCTTTAAATGTTTTTGTATGTTTTTAAAATTTTTCCAAGGCAGCTTGAACAAACCATTGCATCGTAATGGCAATGGTGACAGTGACTAAAATGCCAAGGTACCTGTACTCATGACAGGTTTCTCCCAAGCCTCTCTTTATACTTCTCCTGTCTCTCCCTTAATATGGTACCTTGCAGGCCTCACGTGTGCAGGTAACTGATGAAGGTCAAAGGAGATCACCATGGGGAGATAAGAGAAAGAGAAAGGGAAGCTTACCATTTCTCACTTTGTGTGTGTAGAAACACTTTCTACTTCTTCAGTCAAGGGGGGATAGGGATCAGTGTCTGCCCTCTTATTAGAACTTGATCCTGACATGTGATTTAGACAAGTCAGGCAATGGAGTTTATTTTTTGAGCAGATATATGTTTCTTTTTTACATGCATATACACAACACGAGTACATTTCAAACTTAAAATTAGCATATAAACTGGGCACAATAGTCTTATGGCACCCTACTTGGAAAACAGAACCAACATAAAATAACCAGAGAATAAATATAAGATTGTGTGATAAGTAACTGCCAAATTGTGAATTAAAAGCAACAAGTAACCAATAATACTGCATTTATTTTCTCTCCTATGTAAATACATACTTTAAAAAAACATTTTTATTAGTATAACTATGCTACTCTCAGATTTATTACTACCTTCCAAAATGAAAACCATCCAAATTTCAACATACAGGATTCAGCTGCAACAGCTGTACCACTAAAAAAAATATAGCAAATACAAACCTAAGATGAACATACTTGGCTAAACAGCATTTTTCTTCATTACTGGCTTTTGGTTGCTGTTATTTTGGCTAATTTGATTTGGACAATTCACATCCAACGTCTCAAAATTTCTAACCCTTTTTCAGTGTCTCTGAGAGGAAATAGTAAAGGTAAGAAGTAATTTAAGACCATTAAAATAATAAAAACAAAGAAATTCTGCAGGGGAAATAAAACTTTTTATAAATCAAGAGGAGAAGGCAAAAGGCAAGAAGGCATAGAGAAACCAGCAAGACAAATTTGAAGTAGAGGAAAGAATAATAAAAAGTATCATGTTGTTACAAAAATAAGTAAAATACAATAAAGAGCATAAAGAAATCAAAAGGAAAGGGAGAAATTCGAGAAAAAGATATTCTCTGTGGTCAAGAGAGAGTTGTACAGGAGATAGAAGATGTGGGTTTCACCTCACTCACTGCTAACTGGTTCTGTGACTTTGGGCAGGATATTGAATATTCCTGGGTTTTACTTCCAACTTTGTAATATCACTTTTTCTCTGAAGAATAAGATCTCTTCAGTTTCTCGAATTCCTTAAGAGAAGACATTTTTGCACCTCTCTGTTTCTTCTTTTACTATTATTTATACCAAAAAATTAAAAATAACGAACTTGCTACATTAGATTGACTGAAAACAGCAAAGTACTAACTGTGTGTTTTGTACTACTGTGTGTTTTGACACATGAAAAGATGCTCAACATCACTCATCATCAGGGAAATGCAAATCAAAACTAGAATTATATACCATCTCACTCCTGTCAGAATGGTTAAAATCAGAAACATAGGAAACAAAATGTGTGGGCAAGAATGTGGAGAAAAAGCAACACTCATGCACTGTTGGTGAGAATACAAACTGTGCAGCTATGATGGAAAAAAGTGTGGAGTTTTCCCCAAAAAATTAAACATGGAAGTGCCCTATGATCCAGCAATCACACTACTGGGTATTTACCCAAAGAATATTAAAACACTAATAGAAGAAGATATATTCACC
This sequence comes from Proteles cristata cristata, assembly GCA_017311185.1. NCBI lineage: Eukaryota > Metazoa > Chordata > Mammalia > Carnivora > Hyaenidae > Proteles > Proteles cristata. Next base: position 2,614,735 of record JAESUZ010000046.1, on the reverse strand, counting down.
CCTATGTTTATTACAGCATTATTTACAATAGCCAGAGTATGAAAGTAACCCCAGTGTCTCATCAAAAGACAAATGGATAAAGTGGTGTTTATATACAAAGAAATATTACTCAGTCATAAAAAAGAATGAAATCTTGACATTCGCAGCAACATGGATGGAGCTAGAGGGTATAATCCTACTTCAATTAGTCAACCAGAGAAAGACAAATCCCATATGATCTCATTCATAAGGGAATTTAAGAAAAAAAACAGATGAACAAGAAAAAAAGGGACAAACAAAAAAAATGGGCTCTTAACTATAGAGAACAAACTCATGGTTATGAAAGGGGAGGTGGGGGGGTATGGATTAAATAGGTGAAGAGGATTAAAAGTACACTTATTGTGATGAGCACTCAGTAACGTACGGAATTGTTGAATCACTGAAACTAATTTAACACTGTATGTTAATTATACTGGAAACTTAAAAACCTCTAAAAAAATACCGCCTATATTTTTTTTTAAATAGTTTGCAGTAGGGTACGTAAATGAGTCCTTGTTTCTCTAGGTCTAATTTCCTGTAACTATTTACAACTCCCCTGAGTGTATGTGACACACTGATACAGTGGTACACTGAGAATGCCTGATTGGACACTATCCCAGAAATACTAACCATTTCTTTAATGCTCTCTGACTAAAATGAAAGCAAGAAAAGAGAGTGAGATGAATTTGTCTGTGGTAACTGAAGGTCAAATACAGACTGAGGGCTGCGCTTATACAAGGACAAAAGAAATTATCAAGGCATTTCTATGGTTTATAAATGTACTGTTTCTACTTTGCTTTTAAGTATTTCACTTAGAGTTTTCATTTTGACTATAATTCATGACCAAAATGAGGGAATTCTTACTAGAGTGCCAATATATGCAAGAGTTCAATAAATATGAGCTTATTATTATTAACTTAAAAGTGTGTTTGTACTTCATAGCTTTTACTTTTAAACTAAAAAGATGATTTGGCAAAGACACATTCCTGCATTAGTAGTAAAGGTAGAAACCATTAAAATAATAAGAAAACAGAATTAGGAAAAGGAAGGACACTTGGCTATATAAATTACTACGAAAAGGAATTTTTTGCCACTATTTCTTTGACTTTCACTCTGTTAATAATTAATGTAAACACACACATACACACACACACACACTTACTTTAGAAAGTCATGTCCACAGCAGGAAGGAATAATTTAAAAAATTCATGATTAGAATTTCATTTATCACAAAAGGAAATCTTTTTTGAGACTACATTCTTTGTCAGCATATGTTTAAAAAAAGATATTTTATGTTTTTGTTGAGAGGGCCATTTTTCACCCCCATTATATCCAGAAGAAAATGGCAGGGCTTTCTTGTGAACAAAAGGCAGGTATCTGACAAGATTTAGCTTTAGAAACAACTACAGAAAGCAGGAAGCCCCTTCAATGTGTAGAAGTTTCTTCTATCACAAGAAGGAGCTGGCAAAGTGAACATCACAACTTATAAGAAAAATCTTACTCTGAGGTTCCTGGGTGGCTTAGTCGGTTGAACATCCGACTTTCGCTTAGGTCATGATCTTGAGGTTCGTGGGTTCGAGCCCCGCGTCGGGCTCTGTTCTGACTGCCAGCTCAGAGCCTGGAGCCTATTTCGGTCTGTGACTCCCTCTCTCTCTGACCCTCCCCTGCTCACGCTGTCTCTCTTTCTCTCTCTCCTAGAAATAAAAAAAAAATAAAAAGAAAAGAAAAATCTTACTCTGACTGGGAAAAGGGGATCGTCACAGTTTAGGATGACTGAGAAACACTAAGTGTTTTGATCTTTATTCATAAATTTTGGTCACCAGAAATGAAGATATGAACCACTAAGGCAGGAAAACGTGATTCAAAATTGTTCCTTAAATTAATAGACAGAACAGCCAAAAAGCCTTTGCTTTTTAAAATGCCTTTAAAATGGTTCCACTATGGACTGAATGGCTGGAGCATTTCAGAGACAAGAGCAGCAATAAGGCATTCAGCATTGTCTCACTGATGGTCCTAGTTTAGAGAAAGAGAGGCTGTTAAACCCCAAAACACTTAAAATATTAATACATCAAACCACCAGGCAACTATAAACACATCAAGTGCTAATGCTTTGCAGTACTAAAAGCAAATACATGAAAGAAAGATGGAGATTAATATTAAAGAAGAATGAGGAAACCCAAAGAGGGTATAATTGATGATTGACACAGTTGAGTATGGGTATGAGAAAAGAGCCACATAATACTCTTCTTGATATTTCTTTAAATATTACTCTAAAGTTACTCATTTGGTTCACAGTTCAAAGTCTTATAACATGGCAGGCACTATGTTGGGTAATTGGGAAATGTCCGATGACTTGAAGTTTCCTATCCAAATGGAGCTCAACGTTCTGTTGATTTAAAAAAAAAAAAAAGCCAAAATGATACGTTGCAGTACTGAGTTGTGGGTGTTACACTCATCCTCAGTTGGTAGAGTGCAGTGGAACGCACCCCCCACCACCAAAACATGCAAGAAAAGTGGAGAAGGCATCCCAAGCAGGCAGAATCTGAAATAGCCTTGAAAGATGAGGAGGTGTTCTCTAGGCAGAGTCAAGGGAAGAGAGAGGCTATTCCACGCAGAATAAACAGAGTGGACAAAACCCAAAAGAATATAAGGGCAGAGACTCTTTGGGGAAAGGTGAAGGACCTATCAGAACTGTGTGTGAGGAGGCCTGAGCCCGCCCGTGAGGCTGCTGGCTCAGCCAGAATCTCAGGCATAGTACTAGGAAATAAGCTATTCCTCAATTAGACGAGCAGAGCCCAGTCAATAAAGTGAAAGCAATTCCTGCACTATATGGAGTATTGACTGAGACTAGATCCAGAATGATTTAAAAAAATGCATGGAACAAAAAAATTATTTTCTGGCAAGAAACACCTAAAAGGGTCCCAATTAATGACGTGCCACTTGCTTTCCTTTGTCTCCAATACTATTGAAGCAGTGTGCTGTATAGATGTTACTATATTCTTCCCAACCCTCACAACATGCATGTGTACCCATGTATATACACACAGAAGGAATAATGCAGAACGACTTTGGACCCATTTAGGAACATCAGAAAACTATTTAGCTAGTAAAACTTCAATGAAGTCTCGCTTGTTTCTATTTCCAAAGGAAAAACATTGCACCACACTTACAAGCTGCATGTGTTTTCTCCATCAACAAATACATGTCATATGTCAAAATACATTGGCCAAGAAAGTGTAAATAAATGATTCAGTACAGCCCCATTACCAGTACTGGAAAAAAACAGAATGTAAAACCCAGAGTACAACTCCTACAGACTGTGAGTCAGGAACACCATGTTTTCACATAATGGGTGGTACGCGCTGTAATGAGAGACGGAGGGTGGAGGGAGAGCTCTAACATCAATGGGTGCCATGGTACCCTGTGAACTCAGACTCGCCGTAACATACTGAGATGCCCTAATTTGGGCTCTGTCTCCTCCACATGGAATAATAATGCTCCTCAAAGGACAAGAACAGTATAATATTCATTCACCTTTTTACCTCAATACCTAGTGCAACTTAAGCAGCAAATAAATCCATTAGACTGAATTAATGTATAGAAGCAATATGAAAGTCAAGAACTGTGATAAATAAAAAGAGCCTAGCACAACTGTTCACCATAGCTGAGCAATGATTAAACCCCTCTCAACAAGTGAAGCACTGGTTGTCCATGGGAAGCCCAGAGAAGAAATAAGAGCAGAGAAGAGAACAGAAATTAAGTGTTGTCATTTACCAGGGCAGGGGCTCCACTGGGAAAGGAATCTTCGCTTCAACCATGGTGGACCAGAAAATACCATTCACTCCACTGACCACGTTTTGAGGCATGCATTACATTATATTCTGAATATATATTTGTGACACTTTAACACAGCTTCTTTGACTTGATTAGGTCAAGGGTGTTGTCAGCAAATACCACTGTGCCTGGCACATTAGGGGATGATCACAAAAATTATTGAATACATATATTTGAGTTTTTCCTTTCAAACTGGCTATTAGTAACTATAGGCTACCATTGACTGTAGCTGGGAACTGGCCACACATCATTCTTGGCTGAGCTCAAACCAGGGCAATAAAAATGCTATCAATACTGTTAACAACAACCACTGCCAACATTCTGATAGTGCCAGACACTATTCCACATTTTTCATACACATTAACTCACTTAGTCTTCAGTAATAATCCTATGGATAACTATTATTATTATTATCCTAATTTTGTAAAAGCTGAAACTGGGGCTTAGAAACATAAGAATAAGGGAAAGTGAAGATAGTCTTATTAAGGAAGAACTGGCTGTTAATTACTAAGTCACAGGGATTGGGAGTGATTATTACTTAGAGGTCACCCATATATGAGGGGTGACCTAGAGTGAAGTGTATAGAATAAAGAAAGTTAGTGTGCTAGATGTAGAAGCTGGTAATTCTCCTGGGATGCAGTGAGAAAAATCAGAAACAAGGCTAGGTTTTTCTGGTGTCAGAAAGACCTGATGTCATAAAGATGATGGTACCAATTTAGAAAAGTCACAATTCCATGTATAGAAGTAAGGCTTAACTACCCCAATTTGATGGATGAGGGAAAATTATCAATATTTTGTAAAGTTGACAGCTCCTCAATCTGGGGTTTGGTATCACAGCCTAGGGAGTGCTAGAATGCATCTACAACTTGCAGGGACAGGACTATGCTAAACAAGGACTGAATGACACAGGGTAGATTTAATCTTTTTCAAGTCATTCATTTTAATGCCCTTTGGAGCATTTGGGAGCTCCTGGTTACTTGGGCTCAGACATTTATACAGTGAAATTTCTAATGCAACCTTGGTATTCAAGTGGTGTATGAGATTACCCAATTGAATTCAAGCATCTACCCTGTACCATGAACCCCTGCTCAAGTCAATGAATTCTCTTTATATCTAGAAATGAGCAAGACTAATTAAGCACTACAGTTTTGTTGATCTAATAAGTAACATGTCTAATAAATGAGTGAAGTTTGTGACAAGGTCAGGGGACTCCTCCATCCTGGTAATTAACCAAAATTTCACCTTCTAAGAAGATGCTATGGAGGAAGGGGAAGATGAGGCTTAAACCTTATAAATTACTTGGAACCCATAAATCTTCTGAAGCTCTAAGCAATGGCATCTACACATGTGTTTGGTTTTGTTTTTTTTTTAATGGAAAGAATATCCTTGGCCATTGTTTAATTGAAGCAGTCAGGACCCTAGAAAGGATTAAGTAGTACCAGTATAAAGGTAATAAATTAAAATGAAGAAAATTTCCATAATTCAATCTACTGAACTTTCTACACTGAACTAAAGTGATACCAAAAATCTTTTTCCCCTGACAGAGGTTAACTGATCATTACTATTCATGCTCTTTCCTTGGAAAATAGACATTTGTATTCTAGTGGAATGTATCATAATAACTGAGGTAAACCTGGCCCTGACATCAGATCCTGAAGTTCAAATCCCAGGCTCATTTCTTGTTGACTGTATAAACTAGAAGAAGTTACCTAACGTCTCTCTTGCTCAGAGTCCTCACCAGTGAAATGATTGTCACAATACACCTACCTCCTACTGCTGTTGAGAGGATTATATTGAATTAAGTTTACAAAACCCTTATCAAAGCACCTGGCATTTAAGAAATGTAAGCTACATGGTTATGGTTGTGTAGTGGTGATGAAATGTTCCATTAAAAAAAATAATCTCCCCTAATTTGCAAGTTTTTTTTCAGACACCCATGATGGCTTACTGCCAGTTTTGAAGAACCTGGTCTCTATGTGTATTGACTGCATTGTCCTTTTGATTATTTTGTTAGGTACCAAGGAATCCATAAGCTGCTTTTGTTCCCCAGTGATGACATTGTGCCAGGATTTTGCAAGTTTCCTCAAATATGAGTTGTAACTTAATTTTAAGTAAAACTTGAAACTCTTGGCACCTACACTCCCTTATACTTGGCAAAATAGAACTTGCTGTTCTTAAGACAAAAGGCGCAGAGTTCTTTTGAGTTTTTACAAAACAATGTGTGTATGTAAAGATTTTTTGGTAATCCAAAAATATACAATTAAATTTTCCTTTATATATATATATACATATATAAATTTTCCTTTATATATATATGTTTAGCTCCTTTGCTTTTGATTTCAACTCATGTCATGTTCCTAGGGATGTGGGCTCAAACCTCCTCATCGGTCTTCAAGGTGAGGGTGAACCCTGCTTAAGATTCTCTTTCTCTCCCTCTGCCACTCTTCCCTGCTCACACCTTCTACCTCTAAAATAAAAAATTAATTAATTAATAAAATATATATCCACCCCTTTTTATCTTCCCTATCCTCTCCTACTGCAATAGCTTCTTACTCCCTGCTTCTTTTACTTCTGTCTGCTGTTGAAGTCCTTATCTGACATTTATAGGTGCATCTACCTTTACAGCATCACATGTTAGACTACTGTTTAACAAATACCAGCTTTCTAAGAGATTGGCCAATCTCTTCTCAGGTTCTGGAGTGAGGATGCTCCTCTTCTTCCATGCTCCATCTTGCAGAAAATGTTCCCACTGTATTGCAATCCTGTGGCTTAAATGAGTCCAAACTTGAATCCATCAAGTTTTAATGGATTTTACCCTCCTCAGTACCTGAAGTCATGTTGTTTAGGTGGGGTTTCTACACTCTGCAACTGAAAGAGTGTCTGTTACATAGCCTAAACTCCAGTTAGAATAAAAACATTCAGTTTAAAGTTCAGCCCAAGGCTATCTTGTCCAAAAGGTGTCCCTGAGTCTCCTATAGATAAATAATCTGTTCAGGCATAATAGTTTATTTACATCTCTCTTGCGGCGCTCTCCAATTTCCTTCTAAGTTCTATAATAATATTAGTATGTGTACATAACTTCCTCCCTTGCTAAGTTCTTTGGTGAGTCTACAATAAACACCTGATAAATGTTTATTAGACAAGTGAATGACTAGATGGATGATTAAAAAATCTTTGCAAAGGATTCTCTAAGCCTTCTTGTTTTTCATCCAGATGTTTGGCATCATAGAGACACTTCTGAAAAGGAAATAAATTGGTAATAAATGTTGTTTCTGCGAGCTTCCATTCAAATCATTAAGAACCAGTCATATCACCACAATGTTCTAGCTTCATGTTTGCACTTCTTCAACTTTCACAGCCAAACACCTGCAGTTAACCAACCACACATACCAGAGTATTTTTAACATGACTCAAATTGGTCTGGAAGGTTAACCACCTCTCAGTGTCCAGCTGAAAACCAAACTAAACACCAGCATTTTCAGAAACTTCCTTAATAACATGTGAAAGCCAGAGATTTATCTTCTCTCATTAAGCAACACACTGGCCAGAGTACGCTGACCGCCTCTCTTCCACTGTAATCACAACATGGACATCTCTATTGTGAATACACTGAAAGGGTCAGGAAGTCCTAGAAGTTTCTATTTTCAAATGCTGTACATTAAGGTGTTAGGCCTGTTATTGTCCCAGACACCCAGACTGAAAGAAAATGTGACTGATCCTTAGCTGTCACAGTCTCTCTCTCAGACCCTCCTTTCCATTTCAGTCAATAAACTTCAAGTGAAAAATGCTACTAAACTTTCCCTTTAGAGCAGCAGTAATACCAGCTACACCATTAGCTATCACTTTTAAACTAGGCTGTCTGGCTTTCAAGATCCAGGTCAAACTGTTCTGTGCTAAAGGCATCAAAAATATTTCCTCTAATAATTTAATGTTTTAGGACACTGTAAGCTAGCTCTATACTCTACAAGATTACCTCTGTAAAATCAATAATACATGGCCAAATTTTTATCCTATAAAACTGACACTATTTTATAAGGTAGTTTGGTTTTTGTTTTGTTTGGGCGTCTTTGTTTTGTTTTTTTTTGTTTTTTGGGGATTTTTTTGGCAAGCACACAAGATAGTATTTCAGTTCAGATTTTAGATATCTTAAGAAAACAACGGTAAGAAATTCATTATTTATATTGTACATAGTAAATTGATGAAATCATTTTATATTTGGCGGGATTATTAATGACCACATAGTAAAAAGAAAAAATTATTTAGATCTATGAAAAATATATATATATTTCTCTACTGAGCAAAACTCAAAACCATATAACACATTGTTTATAAGAGGTTTGTATATAACCATAGTCAATCTCAAAACCTAACTTCAAATGTATGAAATGCCTAGTCTATGCATAACATCTCATTGGGTTTTAGGCAGAATCATATGGTTGACTTATGTTTTCTTAGAGGCTTGTTGCATATTTGGAGGGGTTGGGTACAAATTATCAACAATGAATTCTTTAATGAGTACAGTATCTTCAATGAGTTCCTTTAGACATATTTCCTTGTGCTGCCCTTAAAACTAGAAGGTAAATACACTATATGAAAACATTCTACATGACTTGATGTAGATATTCTTCCTTGACTTGTTTCTAAGGCTATACCTACTTAACATTGTTGCTTATAAGCCTTAAATTTCCCCACCCCCTAATCTATGTCCTGACAGCCTGAAGTGAGATGAAAATTCTCACCATAATTATTACTCATCTGGGTTATGCTATTTTTTTCACAGCATGGATAAATTTGCAAACTGGTGATAAATGGGGGATACCAGAAACTTAGAATGTATTTGTAGGAGATTTTCAAACTACCTAAATGGTAAGTTCCTCTCTAACTTTCCACTAAAAAATATTGCATTACAACTTGCTCTTACCCTATATTTCTGGGTATTTTTGTAATATACAAGCTTTCTTTTGTTCTCTAATTTTGGTACTGTACGCAAGAAAAAGATCTTCCCCCTGTAGGCGAGGGATTCAGGCTACCTTGAGCCCTTCTAACCAAACAATAAGATTATTTTGCCTAGAAATCTTTTGAACTTCTCCCTGGAAACCAACACAGCGTGATGCGGATTGAGTTTCCTGGAGACTTGGCTCTTTCCAGGTACTTTTGATAATACCCACACAAAGCGTTGTGCTGCTCCAGAGTGATATTAGCCAGGCACATGAAAGCCACCATACCCTGAAACCTGGGCAAAAATAAGCCAAAAATTGGTAGTCAGACTGTTTCTATAATTCAGATTCATGGCACTTAATTCAATATGCATTTATCAAAAAAATGTATGATATTCAAGACACTGAACATGACCTCAAAGAGTTTCACACATTGGGATAAAATAGAATCTCACAGGAACTGAGATGCCATGTTTTTTAGTTTTTGCCTCTAGGGGAAAGGAGCTGGGAAATGATATTTGGTTATACTTCATTTTGGCTTTGAGAGATGGGACCCAGGTCTTCCTAGCCTTGAAAGGAAATATAAAAGACCAGGATGAAGAAGAAGGAGGAAGAGAAGGAGAAGGAGGGGAATTTTTGAGGTTATTAAGTGTTCTTAATAAACAAATGATTACTATTTATTACTACTCTTACTTAACAATTAAAACCCCAGTGTCTTTTTCTACCTGTAGGACTTGGCGAGATCAGAGACCTAACATGTATTTGGTAGCTAATTCAGGTCAAGCACTATACTAGGGATAAGGCATACATTCCTTTGATTAGAGCAGTGGTAAGACGGACCTTGGTGTTCCAAAATGTTGACAAGAAAACTAGAGTATGTTTCAATTTCTTTAGAAGTTAATGAAATAACCTCTAGCTTCGTGTGAAACGCATTCCCAGAACATTAAACACACTCATCTTCAAATGTTAGTAGATGCATTTGGAACTGTCAGCTGCTTGGAATTCACTCCATTATCAGTGCTGGGCAGAGCCACCATGGAGGTGAGGCAAAAGAAAAAAAATATGTGTGCATCTCTCTATATTTACCAAAACATCCTCTCATAGTTTAAACCAAGTGGAAAAAGTTAATAAAAGTTCTAAATCAAAACACTGTTCACACACCATCGTCAATCGTCAGAAACCACCAGGCAGATACCACGAGGGCCACACTGGCTGAAAACTGTGGGCTGGTTAGAAATAACTATTCCAGTTATGCAATAATACAGGAGGGAAACCAAATAAATAATAATCCATCTCTATTTCTTTTTTAATTTTTTATTGATATACTTTTATTTATTTATTTATTTATTTATTTATTTATTTATTTATTTTTTACAAATAGTTTATTGTCAAGTTGGTTTCCATAGAACACCCAGTGCTCATCCCCACAAGTGCCCTCCTCCATGCCCATCCCCTCCTCCCCCCCACACCCATCAGTCCTCAGTTTGCTCTCAGTATTCAGGAGTCTTTCTTGGTTTGCCTCCCTCCCTCTCTGCCACCATTTCCCCCCCCTTCTTCTACCCCTTGGTCCTCTGTTAAATTCCTTCTAATCCTCCTATACGTGCAGACATATGATATTTGTCCTTCTCTGCCTGACTTATTTCGCTCAGCATAACACCCTCAAGGTCCATCCATGTTGCTACACATGGCCAGATTTCATTGTTTCTCATTGCCATGTAGTATTCCATGGTATAGATAAACCACATCTTCTTGATCCATTCATCTGTTGATGGACACTTAGGCTCTTTCCATGTTTTAGCTATTGTGGAGAGTGCTGCTATGAACATTGGGGTACATGTGCTCCTGTGCATCAGCATTTCTGTATCCCTTGGGTAAATTCCTAGCAGTGCTATTGCTGGATCATAGGGGAGTTCTATTGTTAAATTTTTGAGGAACCTCCACACTATTTTCCAGAGGGGCTGCACCAGTTTACTTTCCCACCAACAGTGCAGTAGGGTGCCCATTTGTCCATATCCTCGCCAGCATCTAGAGTTCTCTGATTGGCTCATTTTAGCCACTCTGACTGGCGTGAGGTGGTATCTCAGTGTGGTTTTGATTTGTATTTCCCTGATGAGGAGGGATGCTGAGCATCGTTTCATGTGTCTGTTGGCCATCTGGATGTTCTCTTTGGAGAAGTGTCTGTTCATATCTTCTGCCCGTTTCTTCACTGGGTTGTTGGTTTTTCGGGTGTGGAATTTGGTGAGTTTCTTATAGATTCTGGATATTAACCCTTTATATGATATGTCATTTGCAACTATCTTTTCCCATTCCGTTGGTTGCCTATTAATTTTCTGGGTTGTTTCCTTGGCTGTGCAGAAGCTTTTAATCCTGATGAGGTCCCAACAGTTTATTTTTGCTCTTGATTCTCTTGCTTTTGGGGATGTGTCAAGTAAGAAGTTGCTGCAGTGGAGGTCAAGAGGTTGTTTCCTGCTTTCTCCTCTAGGGTGTTGATGGTTTCCTGTCTCACGTTCAGGTCCTTTATCCATTTGGAGTTTATTTTTGTGCATGGTGTGAGAAAATGATCTAGTTTCATTCTTCTGCATGTTGCTGTCCAGTTCCCCAGCACCGTCTGTTAAAGAGGCTGTTTTTTTTTCCATTGGATACTCTTTCCTGCTTTGTCAAAGATTAGTTGGCTGTATACTTCTGGGTCCACTTCTGAGTTCTCAATTCTGTTCCATTGGTCTATGTGTCTGTTTTTGTGCCAATACCATACTGTCTTGATGATGACAGCTTTGTAGTAGAGGCTAAAGTCTGGGATGGTGAGACCTCCCGTTTTGGTTTTATTCTTTAGTATTACTTAGGCTATTCAGGGTCTTTTGTGGTTCCCTACAAATTTTAGAATAATTTGTTCTGCTTTGAGAAGTGTGCTGGTGCAATTTTGATAGGGATTGTATTGAATGTGTAGATTGCTTTGGGTAGTAATGACATTTTAATTATATTTATTCTTCCAATCCATGAGCATGGAATGTTTTTCCATTTCTTTGTGTCTTCTTCAATTTCCTTCATAAGGTTTCTATAGTTTTCATCATACAGATCTCTTATATCCTTGGTTAGGTTTATTCCTAGGTGCTTTATGGTTTTTTGTGCAGTTGTGAATGGGATCAGCTTCTTGATTTCTCTTTCTGTTGCTTCATTGTTGGTGTATAAAAATGCAACCGATTTCTGTACGTTGATTTTTACCCTGCAACTTGGCTGAATTCTTGGATCAGTTCTAGTAGGCTTCTGGTGGAGTCTGTCGGGTTTTTGATGTACAGTATCATGACATCTGCGAAGAGTGAAAGTTTGACTTCCTTTGCCAATTCTGATGCCTTTAATTTCCTTTTGTTGTTTGATGGCTGATGCTAGGACTTCCAGCACTATGTTAAACAACAGTGGTGAGAATGGACATCCCTGTCGTGTTCCAGATCTCAGGGGGAAAGCTCTCAGTTTTTCCCCGTTGAAGATGATGTTAGCTGAAGGCTTCTCATAGATGGCTTTGATGATGTTTAAGTAGGTTCCTTCTATCCCGACTTTCTCTAGAGTCTTTATTAAGAAAGGATGCTGTATTTTGTCAAGTGTTTTTCTGCATCTATTGACAGGATCATATGGTTTTTATCTTTTCTTTTATTGATGTGATGGATCACATTGATTGATTTGCGAATATTGAACCAGCCCTGTAACCCAGGAGTGAATCCCACTTGATCTTGGTGGATGATTCTTTTTATGTGCTGTTGGATTCGATTTGCAAGTATCTTGTTGAGGATTTTTGCATCTGTATTCATAAAGGATATTGGCTTGTAGTTCTCTTTTTTTTTCTGGATCTCTGTCTGGCTTGGAATCAGAGTGATGCTGGCTTCACAAAATGAGTCTGGAAGTTTTCCTTCAATTTCTATCTTTTGGAATAGCCTGAGAAGAATTGGGATTAATTCCGTTTTATATGTCTGGTAGAACTCCCCTGGGAAGCCATCAGGTCCAGGGCTTTTATTTGTTGGGAGATTTTTGATCACTGATTCGATTTCTTCACTCGTTATGGGTCTGTTCAGGTTTTCTATTTCTTCCCGTGTGAATTTTGGTAGTGTGTGTGTGTTTAGGAATTTGTTCATTTCTTCTAAGTTGTCGAACTTGTTGGCATATAATTTTTCATAGTATTCCCTGATAATTGCTTATATTTCTGAGGGGTTGGTTGTAATAAGTCCATTTTCATTCATGATTTTGTCTATTTGGGTGCTCTCTCTTTTCTTTTTGAGAAGACTGGCTAGAGGTTTGTAAATTTTGTTTATTTTTTCAAAGAACCAACTCTTGGTTTCATTGATCTGCTCAGTTGTTTCTTTGGTCTCTATGTTGTTTTTTTCTGCTCTGATTTTTACTATTTCTCTTCTTCTACTGGGTTTGGGGTGTTCTTGTTGCTCTGCCTCTAGTTCCTTTAGGCGAGTTGTTAGATTTTGCACTTGTGCTTTTTCTAATTTCTTGAAATAGTCCTGGAGTGCCATGTACTTTCCTCTTAGGACTGCCTTTGCCACATCCCATACAGTTTGGATTGTTGTATTTTCATTTTCATTTGTTTCCATATAGTTTTAAATTTCTTCTCTAATTGCCTGATTGGCCCATTCATTCTTTAGTAGGGTGTTCTTTAACCTCCATGTTTTTGGAGGTGTTCCAGACTTCTTCCTCTGATTGATTTCAAGTTTCAAAGCATTATGATCTGAAACTGTGCATGGTAGGATCTCAATTCTTTTATATTTATTGAGGGCTGCTATATGTCCCAGTATGTGATCTATCTTAGAGAATGTGCCATGTGCATTTGAGAAGAAAGTGAATTCCTTGGCCTCAGGATGCAGAGTTCTAAATATATCTGTCAGATCCATCTGGTCCATTGTGTCATTCAAGTCCATTGTTTCTTTAGTGATTTTCTGTCTGGTTGATCTATCCATTGCTGTAAGTGGAGTATTAAAATCCCCTGCTATTAGCACATTCTTATCTATAAGTTTGTTTCTGTTTGTGATTAATTGTTTTAAATATTTAGGTGGTCCCATATTTGGTGCTTCGACATTTATGATTGTTAGTTCTTCCTGATGGATGGACCCTGTAATTATTATATAATGCCCTTCTTCATTTCTTGTTATTGTCTTTAATTTAAAGTCCCGTTTGTCTGATATAAGTATAGCTACTCCAGCTTTCTTTTGACTTCCCATAGCATGAGAGATATTTCTCCATCCCGTTACTTTTATTTATTTATTTTTAAGGTTTTTATTTATTTATATACAGAGAGAGAGACAGCGTGAGCCGGGGAGTGTCAGAGAGAGAGGGAGTCACAGACCGAAACAGGCTCCAGGCTCTGAGCTGGAAGTCCGCACAGAGCCCGACGCGGGGCTGGAACCCACGAACCGCGAGATCATGACCCAAGCGAAAGTCGGACGCTTAACCGACTAAGCCACCCAGGCGCCCCTCCATCCCCTTACTGTTAATCTGAAGGTACCTTCCAATCTAAAATGTGTTTCTTGTAGACAACAAATGGATGGATTTTGTTTTTTTATTAATTCTGCTACCCTATGTCTTTTGATTGGAGCATTCAGCCCATTTACATTCAGTGTTATTATTGAAATATGCGGGTTTAGAGTCTTTGTGTCCTTTGTGGGGTTCACGCTTTGGGTGGTGTCTCTGGTGTCTTTGTTCCTTGAAATACTTCCCTCAGAGAGTCCCCCTCAGGATTTCCTGTAGAGCTGGCTTAGTGGTGACAAATTCTTTTAATTTTTGTTTATCTGGAAAGACATTTATCTCTCCTTCTATTTTGAAGGTTAGGCTTGCTGGATAGAGGATTCTTGGCTACACATTTTTCCTGTTCATCACATTGAAGATCTCCTGTCGTTCCTTTCTGGCCTGCCAAGTTTCAGTAGATAGGTCTGTCACCACTCTGATAGGTTTCCCTTTGTATGTTAGGGCCCTTTTCTCTCTAGCTGCTTTCAAAATTCTCTCATTGTCCTCATATTTTGCCATTTTTACGATGATATGTCATGCGGAAGGTCGATTCAAGTTACATCTGAGAGGAGTCCTCTGTGCCTCTCGTATTTCAACGTTTACTTCCTTCCCCAGGTTGGGGAAGTTCTCTGCTATAATTTGATCCAGGACTCCTTCAGCACCTTTCCCTCTCTCTTCCTCTTCTGGGATTCCTATGATACGGATATTGTTGCGTTTGACCGTGTTACTGAGCTCTTGAGCTCTTCTTTCCTGTTCCTGGATCACTTTGTGTCTGTTTTTGTCAGCTTCTTGTTTTTCTATTATGGTGTCTTCTAAGTCACTTATTCTCTTTTCTGCCTCTTCAATCCGTGCATTGGACACCTCCAGTTTATGATGTATTTCATTTATCGCATTTTTTGATTCATCATGCCTATTTTTGTTCTCCATGTTGTTTGTAGTCATAGTTTCTTTGATGTCCTCTATGCTTTTTGCAAGCCCAGCGATTAATTTTATGATTATTGTTCTAAAATCTTGTTTAGTTATGCTGCTGATATCTGTTTTGAGCAGTTCATTAGCTTTCAATTCTTCTTGGAATTTCTTTGGAGGAGAGCTCTTTCCTTTTGTCATTTTGGTTAGCTTTTTGTCTCTTCTTAGTTTTATAGACCTGTTATGCTCTCTGCACCTGTGAGTGCTGCTGTACCCAAGAAGACTTTGACTGTCCAGGGCCTATCCTTTCAGAAAGTGTTCTTTGAATGGTATCTCTTGGTCTCTCTTGTTGAGACCTTGGTTATTTTATTTTCCTACTCATGGTGTTATTTGGGACTCTCCACCGTGTTTACTTTGGCTTGTTTTGAGGTAGCCCTGGAGAAGAATACATACAGACAAACACACAGGGAACAGAGGGACACAAATGCACAGACAAATCCAACAATCACGTTAACCGAGAGGGGAAAACTAAAAAGTAATGAGAAAAGACGGAGGAGGGAAGGTGAATGATAGAAAATAAAAATAAATTAAAAAGTCAAAAAGAAGAAAAGAAAAGGAAGAAAGAAGAAAACCAATAGACAAAGATCGGTTTAGAGCATATAACCAGATTTCCCAGCTACAATTAAATAGCCAGGTGTATGCAGTGCTGGTTGAAGAGCATAGAGAGAGAGATGATAGGGCGGAGATGAGGCAAAATTGGAGATAGAATGAAAAGGCAGAAGGGATAGGAAGCTTTTTTCAAAGAGCTAAAGGATGGAATATGGTTGGAGAGGTGAGAGAAAGACGGTGGTGGTATCCAGAGAAACTATCTAGTCTTGATTACTCCTGAGAGGCTTTGTTATACCGCCATTAATGGTTTCTTTGGTCGCTGCTTCCCTGTTGCCGGGGGTTGAGTGGAGGGTTGGGAAAGTGTCACAGTCTCAGATCCACCAGGGCCAAGCAGCAATACAACCCGAGAGCATTTGGGGATAGTAGCAACTTCAGGTCCACAGAGTCCGCTAGCCTCACCCCGCCACAACCGCTTTACAGGCTGCCGCCGCTTCAGCAGGCAACTTTTCGCTCACACAGCCACCGCTTCAATGGGTCGCCGCCACCACCGCTTCAGTGGGCCGATGTCGCGCGCGCCACTGCCGCTTCACCCGATGCTGGGATGGCCGGCGCAGGCGTTGCTGCCGGTTCACCGGGCTGCCGCCGCCATGGATCAACCCATCTTTATTTCTAATTTTAATTTTGTTCATCATGGATTTTTGTTGTTAATTTTTATTTATTTTTAAAATATGATTTTAACTATTGAGTTTTCTCATGCCCCCTTAAATTTTGCTCCAAGACAAGTGACATTAATCCCAGCCCATCCCTGTTCATTATTGTAACTTATCTAAGGTTGATTTAAGTTTCAAAGTTTCTTTCATGTCCAGCTTGTTCATTGAACCAAGCCTCCAGTACCCTTTTCTGGTGATTAAAAAGTCAGACAATGGCTGGGAAAGGAATTTTTTAAATGAGGATCGATAATGCAAAACAAAACAACAAAAGAGCAATGCTAATATTTGAGAGTCAACAGTATTTGTTTAACACTTTTTCACTTGTGGCATTGAGAATGGTCTAATCTCACTTTGATCAACATCTAAGAATTTGCTACTTAGTGGGTTATAACTCTTTCATATTTTTGGAGATGCTTTATAACCATTATATTGCTCAGAGCACAGCTGTGTATATTAGATCCCTAGTGTAGATTTTTAAAAAAATAAAATTTTTAAGAGAAAAAAACTTGAACTTTTATAAATTAGAAGGGTAATAGCTTTTCTGTGACTTTTTGCCACTGTACATGCAGAGCCGACAAGAAATGCAAGGACCCAGGTTAACTTCATTTCTAGATTGTTGGCGTGACTAACTGAACACATTTTACTCAACTAAGTGGCCTGAATCCATTATGCAGAAATATAATGAAGGCTTGCCCTTCAGTGAATGTTTAAAAAAATAATAATGCTGATTATTTACATACATAATCAGCTCAGTCAAAGACAGAAAAACATATTTCTTCAGTGCATTTTTTTCTAAATCTCATAGAAAAGGAACTATCTATAGTAAACCAGCAGGATGAATTTCTTCAAGTCTTTCAGTGAACAGAGAAAACATTTGAGATTGCAAAGAGGTAAGACCTACATACACCTGCACATCAGCATTATGCTCATTTCCCACAGCTGACCAAAAATAAAGTCTTAGAATCATAATTTGGATCTGATTGATTAGACATTACTAACGTGATCTAACGCTGTTAATGATAAAGAGTACTAAGACTTTTTAAAAATCAAGAGTCTATGTTTCCCTTGAGTTTCCAAATTTCCTTTTTTATTTGGGAATATGATTGCATTTATACACTACTCCTTGCCATTCTTCAATAAGAGGCAAATTACTGCTTTTATTTTGTCCCAGATATATGGCATGTTGTACACAGTTGACTCTGTCCTTCAGTGAGTAATGAATTTTGATCTATGTTTAGCCTTACCCATTCTCTCCCTTTCTTTCAGAAAGAATAGATTCTCTCTTTCTACCTTAACACACTTAATGAATTGCTTTTAATTTGGAACCTTGAAGAAAACATTTCAGAATGTCTTTATAACTTTTGTTTTCTGATGAACTCATCACTGTTGTCAGATAGTATTTGAATTCCAACTCCAACACAGACAAGCCAAATGACCCCCATGTAGGCAAATTACATTACCCTCTGACCTCCTTTCTCATTAGCTTTCTGGGGATAGTAGTGTCCACCTCAAAGCAGAACTGTAGGAATTAAAGCAATAATGTATCTGAAGTGTCTACTACCAATTACTAGCAATTTCAAACAGTTCAGTTCAACAGACACTGCCTTCCATCCTTTCCCTGGGTAGAAGCTAGTCAGGCAGGGATTTACACAGCAATGGACTTCCCTGAGAGGAAATGCTGTGTATCTCATGCAAAGTCCATAGAAAACAAGGTGGATCATAACCATAAACCCCTAATCTCTATGCCCATCTAAAGGGACTGATTTTTTTTTTTTTTTGCTTTCGTTAGTTTTGGTAGAAAAGTCAGTCAAAAGCTATCTCTGCCCTATCTTTACAGAAGTTTTCCAGAATATAATAAAATGATTTTTTCTTTCCATTTCTTTGGTCATTTTCCAGTTCCCAAAGAGTTATATTTGCTGAAGTACACAGTGAGGTTTTATCTTTCCCCCACTAGGAAAGCCTAAAATGAAATCTTAATTTCTTAAACATTGAGCACTTTGTTAAATTCCCATCACAAGTTTTCATGACCTGTGATAAGAAAAGACTTTTAGAGAAGACCACAGAGACCTTAGGACACTGCTGCTTCCATACTACTGTTTCTAGAAGGCATTGAATAAAAACTGCTAAATTGTTAACTTCAAACATTGCCTTGGTTTCTACATCAAATAACAAAGATTTCTGGAAAAGTTTTTTTATTCCAACTTCTAGACAGACTTTTGCTTTCTTCAACAAAAACTAACTTTCTTTTCCTTTACTTGTTCCCAGTGGGGCAAACCCTCATTCTGTCCCTAAAACCCATCAGTTCCCGGCCTCAGGGCAAAGCTCCCTTTGATGTGAATGGGAGCTCAAAGGTGGCCCAAAATGTTGGGACAAGACACAGGAATGAGACGGTAAACCAGACCACGACACTTAATATTCATAACCTCAGATTTACTTCCCATGATATTCAAGTAAGAGGGATGAAAAAATATCCACATTTCAGCAAAAAAAAAAAATTTGTTCTTGCTAGCTTTATCATGAATTTATTCGGAAGGATAGTTAGCAGAGATGAGGAGGAAGACTATAGAAACTTAAACTGGAGTTACAAGTCCAATCCTGTTCTCCTCTAAAGGATGTAGTCTGGCATTTCCCACATGTTTTGTTGTCATGAATTTTTCAACCCATCGCCAGGTTTAGCCACTGTGTAGATCATATCCTTGCCAACTCAAAGCATTATTGTGACACTCTAAAAATTAGCTTTTCTGAATTAAAGCAAAACTGGCTCAATTAATGAAACTAATAAGTTACATCAATTATTTTTAGGTTTATTTATTTATTTTCAGGGGGGAGGGGCAGAGAAAGAGGGAGAATCTCAAGTAGGTTCTACGCTGTCAGCTCAGCACCCCATGTGGGGCTTGAACTCAAGAACCGTGAGATCATGACCTGAGCTGAATTCAAGAGTTGGACGTTTAACTGACTGAACTACCCACGTACCCCCAGTTACATCACTTCTTATAAGTGTCCTTTAATCACAGATAATCTTGGTTAAATGACTATTCTTCTGGTACTTAAGACTCAGAGTAATAATTAATTGTTTACTTATCAAAGATTTGTGCCCACATTGGTTATATTTTATTTCAGCTTTAAATGGGAAAAATTGAGGGGAATTATTATGATTCCTCTTCAACATCTCAAAATGGAAATTTTCTGTGACCATCTAGAGATAGTTTCTAGCTACCCAAGCTGATAATAATGGATACTTCTAGATTAGTATGGATGATTTTCCCTTTCTCTCTTTCTTTATACCTTTTCTCTCTTTATTTTCCAAATTTTCTACAATGAGCATATCCCATTTTAGTAATAACAAAAACATTTGATCAAATGAAGTATAAGCTAACTTTCTCCAAGGACAAAATTCCCCACCATTTTGTGGAGAAGATCTGTTTTGAACAAGGTGCTGAATGAACGTTATTTGGCAGAGAAGAGGAGAGGAGCAATGCTCAGAGAACAACGACAGATGAAGATTATTACACAGAAAATATCATCTGGTGGCGAGCCTTGAAGCACATTTGAAGGTACTTAGAATTTACAGATATCTGTACTTGCTCCAATTTTCCTAGCACGAATTGGGCAAAAGCAAACTTGTATTTTACAATGATGATTCCTATAGCAATGTTTGCACAAGCTACATACTTTGCTCTATTCTCTTTGGTTTGATTGATTACTGCTTTGTCCATTCATTGGTTTTCCAACCTTTTGTTCATAACCAACTGAAGGAAATATATTTTAAAGGACAACTCAGCACACACATGTACATATATCCATTCACGTCGTTACCTAGATCTACTTCAACACCGGTCTCTGTATCGATACTCCCAATATCTATGCAAAATTGCTCTGCTGCAACACCTATCCTTGCAACACTCCTGTTCCATTCTGTTCCGTTTTATTTTATTCCATTATATTTAAAAATATATACTGGTCACATCCTTCTAAATTAATTCTATGATGTACCTGTGGCTTGAAAAATGCAAATTTAGTACATTCACAGGTGATAGAGTGCCCCTGCCTGAAACAAGATGTATAGCAAATACATTACTGCAGCAGTCCCGGCTTGACATTAAATGCCAGACCCGTGGAGATATAAAAGACAAAATAAGAGAATCATCAGGACTTATTTAAGGGCATTTTAATGGAGGCAGGAAGGAGAGAGCTAAGGTAACTCTAGTGTGATATTCGTAAAGGATCTGAGGCCAGTCACTCTTTGGATAGTGATGGAATCACCAGAAATGATTAGTCACTTGAAGGTATGATATGGCCTTCAGCTTTTTACTTCAGACAGAAATTGTTCAGCAATTTTTCACTAATTTTAAAATGACCAAACTCCTCAATTTGCCTTTTTCCCTTTTTCCTTTTTATGACTTTTGTCTTTAACTTATTACATTAAGTTTTTAACTTCCCTTCCATTAACTTATAACAATGACACAGGAAGTTGTCCTGATGTCTACTTCCTTCTTCAGTGAAGTTCCACATGATCATGGTATTCTACAGGGGCATGTGTGCCAGACATGTTGGAAAACAAACTGGTTTACTGAAATAATACTTCTTGAAAAGTTGCATGTGTGTAGTTTCTCCTCCTTGTTTTCCAGCTCACTGTGGCAATGGAAAGGCATATTCTCTACTTGAAAGATGGAAGGGTTTGACCTAAGAGTGAATTTGGTTCAAATCCTAGCTCCTGGCACTTAATAGTCATATAACCTTGGAGAAGGGCACAGCTTCTTGATCACTCCGAATGTTTTCAGTGGCCAATGACACAATCCCACATCAACCTGGATTGAGCAAAAAGGAAGGCTGTTGGTTTCCAGGACTGAGTCAGTAGCTTGTAAACACTGATTCCAGGAATCTACGGCTCTCCCCGTCAGTCCTCCTTTTCTGTCTTGGCTTTACTCTCAGTCTCACAGTAACTCTTTTAGAGGTAGGGGAAAAAAAAAGATTCCTAACAACTCCAAACTCACATTTTGCAGTTTAACAACTCCAAGGTGAAAAGAATTGCTTCCCCATTTGTTCCAGAAATACTATCCTGAGACTAACACTGATCGATTCTAATTTACCTGGATTGGATCACACACTGATCTCTGAACCACTCGCTGTGGCAAAGAGTATGCACTGCCCTCCTTTGTTGGGCCTGAAACAGGAATCCACCCATAGCTGGGGGAAGAGCCCATCATCTAACCCACATGCATGGAGAATAAGAGTTCTCCAAAGGGAAATTAAAATATACTTATATGGAAAAGAGTCAAGAAATAAGAGAGGTCCAATTTACCTCTCAAAGCCTATTTCCCTTATATCTAAAATATGGATGATACTGCATAAGCTTAGAATGAGGATTAGAAATAACAAGCAGGTAAAGACCATGGCAAAAGAGTAGGTACTCAATGAGAGAGCAAATGACAAATGATAAAGTAAACAAGATAAAACAACAATAGGTGAATCTGGGTAAAAGGGTAACACTGATGTTCCTTTTACTATTTCTATTATACTTTTTAAAATCTGAAATTATTTCAAAATAAAAAGGGTTTTTAAAGAAAGGTTTCTCAAAAGTTATTATTAATATTTCTCCCAAGCCTAGATCATCAATATTCATGGTTATGAAATCTTTATAAGAGACTTTGCTTTTGATCCTCCAAAGTTTGTTAGAATCTTACTATTAACAAAAGCAACTTAACACAGATGGTGGGTGGTAAAATATTCAAACAAACAATGTTTTGAACTTCACTGAAGCTAGGTGAATTTTAGATACTAAAATAGATAGAGATACTGTCACATTCATAATTTGTTATCAATCATCATAAATAAAGTACCAATCTGGGGAAATTCTGTTTATCACCAGAGATAACCTGAGTCCCTTGGAAAAATATTTTCTCTCCAAAAGTGCATCTTTTAGGAGCACTTGGGTGGCTCCATGGGGTAAGCATCCAACTTTGGCTCAGGTCATGATCTCATGGTTCATGGGTTCGAACCCTGTGTCGGGTTCTGTGCTGACAACTCAGAGTCTGGGGCCTGTTTTGGATTCTGTGTCTCCCTGTCTCTGCTCCTCCTCTTCTTGTGCTCTGTCTCCCTCTCTCCCAAAAATAAACATTAAAAAAATTTTTTTAAGTGAGGCTTTTGGTAGTAAGTGCAGAAACGTAATCAGCCATACAAGCAATAGGAGAGTAAGAGAACAATAAGGACCTAGAGGGACATTCTAAGGATAAAAGCGCAGGGGTCTGCCATTCTTTCTCAAGACGGAAGGGCAAGGAAAAGAAAATGTCTAGGGATCACCACGACTTACTTAGAGATTTAAAAAATCACTTATATTTAAATTTACAAGGAAAAAAATTTCTATGAGTCATAAAAAATGAATGTAATACTGATTTGCCTAGGGAGCCAAAGGAATTCATGATGTGTCACATAATCAAGTGTGGTTTGTACTGCGTGAAGTGAACTCCTCTGGAATCCCCCTTCAGCTGAGGAATAAGTGACTGAATCCTCAGAACATGGGCAAGGCAAGCTATACGGATCTTGAAAGCATCGATCCACAGCCTATATGGAAGAGTCCATTTTCTTGTAGTGTAAACCCAAACCCAGTTATGGACCCTGGAATATGTGGCTATATTTACAGCAAGACTGGAACAATCTGCATAAAACAGATTCAGGATGTAACGTCTGTTATTCCTAAAACTTACTATCCTAAAATATGTGTTCACTCTCTATGCAATTGAGCTCGCTAACGGGAGGAGGGAAGTGTGGAAATAGGCTTCCAGAACAGGAGGGAAAAGAAACAAACAGAACAACAAAAGGAAAACAGGCTAAGCACCAGAGTTCAACTTGACCTATTTTCAGGTTTTTTTCCCCTTGGGCCAATCTGACTGAAAGTTAAGGTTTATGAAGGAAAATAAGGACTTCTATGTCTGTGTAAGTATATAGACCAGAAAAGGTCATTTTGCTTGGATTGTCCTAGTTTTTGTTTGATAAGTCAGAAAACTGAGGCTTAAAGTGGTTGAGAAATGTAGCTTGAGGACTACATGAAGACTTGAGGTGAGAGAATTCCCTTTTCTGAATTACAAGGAAAAAGAAAAAGGATTTCCTTAGAAAAACTACATAATTCAGCACAAATGCACAGATAAAAAGCAAAACTAATCCTTAGAGAACCATTAAGCCAAAAGTATTAATTGTTTAGGAACTCTGTGGCTTACTCATTCTTAGTCTGCCTAATTTAGTACTACAAATCAGCAATGGGTTTATGAGTAAAAGTTCCAGATTTCCTTCAGAGTGAAGATGGGGGCAAACTGAGAAGAGTCAAGTAGGAGAAGAGAGTTACTCCTTCTGGAGAAAACCTAAAGTATGGATTTCCCTTTTAAGTTCTAGAACCTGTCCATAAAGGTTTTGTGTATTGCTCTGCATATTGTATATTTGTAGGAGTTTGGTTGCTTGCATTTGTTCCTCTTGATTTGGAGACACATTTTCATCTCTTTCAATGAATTCCCACTTCGTTGATGTGTGTGCTTTGATCATCTATCCAAGTGACTGTGGTCAGTGGTAGGTGCATGACATAAGCTAAGCCAATTGGGTTCTCTTTTGAAGAACTTTAAATCATGAGACAAAGTGCAAACACTTAAAAACTGTGGAGGTATTTAATTTTAGGATGAAAGAGACTGCCCACCGTTTCCTGCCACCTGGACACCTCATTCCTGTCTTTCCTTGAGTTTCCACCTTCCCTTTTGTTCAGTAGAGCTATCCAATTTCATTTTTAGTTCATGTATTTTCTATTTAAATCTAAGTCTTCAAGCTATACAGCTTGGTAGGGGGGCTGCTATTTCTTAAGACCTAGCACACTGCCAGGCACTGAGATGATCTTCAATATTTTTGAATGGCTGCTGTGATCAAGGTCAATGTTGACTACCACGTAAGCATATAGAAGCATAATTTGGTGTTGGGGTAGGCAGAGGAAAGGAAGAACATGATTGAATAAGTCATCTTTTTACCTCCCATGGTGCCTTATGCATAGTGGGTGCTCAATAAATATTTGAATTAAAAACATGAAATCCTATAAAAAATGGATTTCAGTGAAACCCAAACTGATATAATTTCACTAACCCTTTTTTATAACCTTCTAAGATTTGCCATATTATACTGAATCCGCCAACATAGACAGGAAAAAATGAGAGCCTGCCAAAGTTGGGAATTTTCATCTCCTCTTTCACTTTTGCCATCGAGTAATTTTACCATCCTCTGAGAGCCACAGAGCGGGGTCTTTTCTCATCCAGGCCTAAGGAATAATAAACAGCCCTGCCTTTCTTTAAGTGCCAGAGCCAGTAACAGGAAAAGCTGGAGAAAATTCTCAGGAGGAAATGCTAATTTGACCTCTCTCCACAAAATGTTGACACTTGGCAGCTCTGTTTTTTCAGAGTCTGACACCAAGGTGTTATCAGGGTAAAGGAGGTCTTTTTGAGTTATAAACAGGGCTTGGAGTTCTTTGAAGAGAGCCAACATGGGCTCTGGGAACTGGACATGTTTACCAGGTCTATTTAAGATTGGAATACCTATGACAATGTATTTTTTGCCCATAACCTTCTTAGTCTTTGCTTCTGAGCCTAAAATAACATTTTATTTTCTTTTTCTCACTGCCAAAGGTCCTCATTGGAAAAACTGTGTATTTATGGAGAATATATCAAGAACGCCTTAAGGGTAGAATATTGCCAACAATCTGCCACTTTAGGATAGTGCAAATAGATTAAACTAGTGTCCCAAATCCAAGCAAAAACTATCTGTCAGAATCCTTCCTATCCCACTCAGACTCCTGCACATTGTAAGCATCAACAACTTGAATACCAAGGTGCCCAAAGGAAACTTTCAACAATCTGGGACACATCTGAGTATGAATAAAGTCAGTTCCAAAGTTTTGTCATTTGGGACAAGTGACATGATAGTTCGTGTCAATTCTAGGACCAAATGGATGAACAAGATTCAGAAAATATGAGTTTGAGTAGCTTTCTGCTTACCAGCTGGAAAAAAATATTTGATCTCTGAATTTTTATTTCTTCATCCATTAAAAGATAATCATTTTTGTAGGGTTCCTGTGAAGATTAAATAGAATAATATACATAAAAGCATTTCATGATGTAAGGCACTATGTAGCAGATGATGATGATGGTGATGGTGATAAAAAGCAGTAAAGAAAAAGATGTTCACAAATAGGCAAATGATTCAAATCACACCAAAATCTCCAGAGAACTCTTCCATCTTTGCTGAGAATCTTTGTTTTATTTTTCCCTGCCAAAACTGGATGTTTTCTGCTATTGTTTTTCTTTAAACAACAGTTCTTCTCATAACTTCTAGATGAGGGCTTGAAGCTCGAGCACAGGAAATGAGAGTGGTGGATGAAGGATCTTTGAGAAAGTGCTATGGTTTCACATCACTATTGGAGTGGTCCCAGGAAAACAGTCCTCTGAACATGACAGCCTCTACTCCTGGGAGGAAAGGGAGACACTGAAGTCAGGCTCTGGATCTCCCAGTAAAATTATTGCCAGCAGTGGCTTTGTAGCTTCATAACTGTCTTCTGACCCTACTTAGTTGGGTCTGTTCCAGAATATTCAGGTGCCACCTTAGAGCCTCATCTCAGCAAGTGTGAGGACAAGTCCGATGAGTTTATTATTGGGCAGCTCTTGTAGGGGGAGTCCAAGGAAACTTAACCCCCCTTTCTAGGTCCAGCAGCAGAAATCTAGCCCCTCTAACTATTGAAGGAAATGTTCCGTGGCCTTGGAAATTGCATAGATCCCACCTGTCCAGGATGCTGCCAATGATCACTCTCAGGACTTTTGCTATAGCTTCTGATGGCTTTTTCTTCACATTTTTCTTCTTTGGTCCTTCAAGGTTTCTCTCTTTGTCCCCTTACTAGGTCTGTGAAAAGAAATAACATCTAGTGTGCTGATTTTTATCAGACCCAGTAGCTTCATTGAAGCAGAAGCAGAAGCAAAAGCAGAAGAAGAAGAAGAAGAAGAAGAAGAAGAAGAAGAAGAAGAAGAAGAAGAAAAAGAAAGAAGAAATCAGAAAATGATACATATATATAATAAAGAACTCTTGCATTATTTCCATTTTCTCTGTTTAATTACTAAAACTTTAACATTTAAAGATTTTGTCAACTAGTCTGTTGGTGTGTCAACAACCACAAAACAAATGTTCACAGAGTACAAAGCATTCTACTAAGTAAGAACCATTATTAAAAACAGTCAGTCCCCTCTGCCAAACATTTTAGAATCTCCAAAGGACTTGGAATAATTAAATTAAATTTAATATTTAAATAATTAAATAATAATTAAAACTCCCACTAGGTTTCAATTTGCAAAGGGTATTTTATAAAACTACTGTGTTTCCCATGTCAATTTTGAAAAATATTGTTCATTAAAATTATAAATTGACAAGCTCAATGCAGGAAAAAAATGGTTTAAATACAGATAAATATAGAAATCATCCATAGTCTTACCACCAAAAGTAAATCGCTGAAATAAATTTGCTCTATTTCTCTTCTATGCATATGATTTTTCAGCGTTGTGCCTATATTATGTATACAGTTTTCTAGTCCATTTTTTTCATTTATGAGCATTTCCACTCATTAGGAAACATTTATACAGAGAGTTTTAATAAATGTCTATTAAATAAAAAGTAACCAGGGTACCTGGGTGGCCCATTTGGTTAATTGGCCTGCTCTTATTTTCAGCCTAGGTCATGATCTCATGGTTTGTGAATTTGAGCTCCTTGTCAGGCTCTGTGCTGGTAGCATGAAGCCTGCTTGGGATTCTCTTTTTCCCTTGATCTCTGCCCCTCCCCACCCTTTACCGATATAAATAACTAAGTTTTTAAAAAATAAATAAAAATAAAAATAAAAAGTAACCAATGGTATACTAGTAAATGAAACAATAGACATTCCTTAAAATTCTATTTAAGAAAAATTTCCTAACTTGTTACATGTTTAAATATATACTTTGTATATTAATATATTTACTATATTTTGATTTAATGTATATGTTAAATATATGTTACATATGTATATCTTTAATATATATTTTACATATTAAATGCATATGTTTATATGTATTTACTATTATATTTACCAGTACATTAATATATATTAATATATAGTGAAAGGTTCATGTGGAGGTGTCTTTATGTTCTTTGAAATAATTGATGTAATGAATATTTCTATACCTAAGTTTGTCTGTGTCTTGGATTATTTCCTTAGGATATATTTCCCAAGTGGAAATATTGGATCAAATCGTTGGAACTTTTTGTGTATGTTACAGTTACTTTGGGATCTTGATACAGGGGACTATAGCAAATTTTAAATCCTAAGCCAATTTCACATCAATATTCATTGAAGCCATGAAAGAATGTGAATTCTTTTTAGTAACAGATAATGTGTTTATCATTTTACCTGAGATCTTCTAAATCCATTATATGCTGTATCTCATTTCATGCTCCCAACAACCCTGACAGGTAGACTCTATTTAAAACCCTACTTAACAGAATAGGATAGTGGGGCCTACAGAGTTTAAATAAGTGGCCCAAGATCACAGGTAGGGATAGTCAGAGTCAGCATTTGAACCCCCATGCAACCTGACTCCAGGACCTTGAGGCTTCACTACTTCTTACACACTAATAGGATAGAAATTCTTTAGGTCTTAAGGCAGGAAGGAAAAGTAGCAAAACTTCCTCCTATAGAATGTGATCTTAATGTTTATTCTCTCTTTCCTTCCATTAAAGAGAATAATCTAACTTGGGTAAAATAAACGCCATCACAGAGCACACTGGCCAGAGAGGCTGAGTTAGGACGTTGCTGAAAGCAGTGGATGTTCTGAGAAGGAAATTTCCAAGGAAAAGCACAGAAGGGTGCGGTAGAAACTCCATTCAGATATTCAGACATTGCTCTCACTAATGTATCAACTGAATACAGAAAGCAACAGAGAGGTAAATTTGGTTTGGAAGGAGTGTGGGAACCAGAAAGTAAGAGCTAAGTAGAGGTAGGAGAAGCTCATCCATTGACTGTAAATGCCCTAGGAAAGGGCATGTATCTTTTCCTGTATTTATAAACCAGCCAGCACTCAACACACTTCCTGGAATATAGAAGCCCTCAGTGGTTGAATGAAAATACACTCTGCCGCTTGCCAGAGAGCCTTTGGGGTCAACCCTTTAATGGCAGACAAGGGAAACCGTCCCACTTAGATATGACCAGTATGAGATCAAAGGGACAGGTTTGTAGAAAGATATTTGACCTACAGGAAGAATGAGTGAAAGGTAAAGTTATGCCCAGATTGAAGAAACAAAGACCTAAATAAAAGAGATAATTTCCTATTTTAGAGATGTAAGAAAGAATGCATTAGAATTTGGTAAATCATTACATGAAAACTGAAGGATAATGAATTTCTACTCTGCTCTTGAATTGAAGACTTTAACACAGGAAAATGTTTTGGTTATGAATTCAGACATTTTAAGCAGAACTGTATTAACATATAATGTTTTTATTTAAGAAATTTTCTTGAGCAAATTGTCATTTTAAAAAAAAAAGGGAATGACAACAAAAGGGTAAGGGAAAGGCCAAGGTAAGGGAGATAGAACCCTGAGGATGCTTAAGCGAGGACAGGTCTGGAGTTGTAAAAAAAAATTATGCATGTAGTTATTTAACTTCTTGTGATTTATGCAATTTTAATATATTACACTGGTTGTAATTTTTACAGATTGGAATTTTTTACTTTTTCATTTGATATATCATTTACAGTCGGTGACTGTGGCTTTTATGCTGCTTTGGCCCATAAATCTTAATATGCTACCGTAACTCGCTAAATTTTAAATGATGTTGATAAGATCACAATAATGATAGTGGAGAACTTTTCCCATATCCATCTGCTTATCTTGCAATTGATACAAAGTAAGCTTGCAGGCATTTGACAACTTTATATGCCTGCTCTCCTCAGAGATTGTTTTGTTTTGCTTCTTAAATTTTTATTTTAATTTCATTTAGCTAACATATGGTGTTATATTGGTTTCAGGTATAAAATAGAGTGATTCAACCATTGCATGCATTACCCTATTATCACAACAACGTGTGGCATAGAGTTAATTTAAAATAAATTTTAAAAATATTTTAAGTGCACTTTTTAATCCCCTTCACCTATTGCATCTATTTCCCCACCCCACTCTCCTCTGGTAAGTATCAATTTGTTCTCTATAATTAAGAGTCTGTTTCTTGGTTTCTCTCTCTCTCTCTCTCTCTCTCTCTCCCCTTTGCTTGTTTCTTTGTTTCTTAAATTCTACAGATGAGTGAAGTCATGTGATATTTGTCTTTCTCTGAATGATTTGTCTCACTTAGCATTATACTCTCTAGCTCTATCCATGTCATTGCAAATGACAAGATTTCATGCTTTTTCATGGATGTATAATGTTCCATTATGTATATTACACCTCTTCTTCTTTATCCATTCATCAGTCGATGGACATTGAGGCTGTTCCCATATCTTGGCTATTGTAAACAATGTTGCTATAAACACAGGGGTTCATGTACCCCTATGATTTAGTATTTTTTTATTCTTTGGATAAATATCCAGTATCACAATTCCTAGATCATAGGGTAGTCTATTTTTAACTTTTTGAAGAATCTCCATACTATTTTCCACAGTGGCTGCACCAGGTTGCACTGCTACCAACAGTGCACTACTGTTCCTCTTTCTCCATATCCTTATTAACACCTGTTATTTCTTGTGTTGTTGATTTTAACCATTCTGACAGTATGAGGTGACATCTCAATGTAGTTTTGATTTGCTTTCCCTGATAAGTGATGATGAACATCTTTTCTTGTGTCTATTGTCCATCTGTGTGGATTCTGTAGAGAGTGTCTGTTCATGTCTTTTGCCCATTTTTTATTGGATTGTTTGGTTTTGGGGTTTTGAGTTTTATAAGTTCTTTATATATCTTGGATACTAACCCTTTATCAGGTATGTCATTTGTAAATATCTTCTTTAATTCCATATGTTGCCTTTTAGTTTAGTTGACTGTTTCCTTTGCTGTGTAGTTTTTTATTTTAATATAGCCCCAATAGTTTGCTATTGTTTCTCTTGCCTTAAGAGACATATCCATTAAAAAAGTTATTATGGCCCATGTCAAAGAAGTCATTGCCTGTGTTCTGTTCTAGAATCTTTATGGTTTCATGTCTCCCGTTGATCTTTAACCGTTTTTAATTTATTTTTGTGTGTGGTGTAAGAAAGTGGTCCAATTTCTTTCTTTTGTATGTTGCTGTCCAGTTTTCCCAGAACCATTTGTGAAAGGGACTGTCTTTTTCCTACTGGATATTCTTTCCTGCTTTGTTGACATTAATTGTCCACATAGTTGTGGGTTTATTTCTGGGTTTTCTATTCTGTTCCATTGATCTATGTGTCTGTTTTTGTGCCAGTACCATACTGTCTTGATAATGATAGCTTTGTGATATAGACTAAAATTCAGACTTGTGATGCCTCCAGCTTCAATTTTTCAAGATTGCTTGGGCTATTTGGATTTTTTTCTAATTCCATATAAATTTTAGGATTGTTCTAGTTCTGTTAAAAGTGCTGTTTTATTTTGATAAGAATTTCATTAAATATGTAGATTGCTTTGGGTAGTATAGACATTTCAATAATATTTGTTCCTCTAATCCATGAGCATGCAATGTCTTTCCATTTCTTTGTGTTGTCTTCAATTTCTTTCATCAGCATTTCATAGTTTTCTGAATGTAGATCTTTCACCTCTTTGGATAGGTTTATTCCTAGTGATCTTATTATTTTTAGTGCAAATGTAAATAGAATAGACCCCTTCATTTTTCTTTCTGCTGCTTCATTATTGGTGTATAGAAATCCAACATATTTCTGTACATGACCTTGTATCCTGCACCTTTACTGAATTTGTACATCAGTTCTAGCAGTTTTTTTGGTGGAGTCTTTTGGGTTTTCTATAGCAGCATGTCATCTGCTAATAGTGAAAGTTTTACTTTTTTCCTTGCCAATTTATTCCTTGTATTCCTTTTTGTTGTCTGATTGCTGTGGCTAGGACTTCCAATACTATGTTGAATAAAAGTGGCAGGAGTGGACATCCTTGTCTTGTTCCTGACCTTAGAGGAAAAGTTCTGTTTTTCCCTATTAAAGATTCTTCCCAGAGTTTAAATAAGTATTCAGGATCTTGCTGTATTTAGGGGCGCCTGGGTGGCTTAGTCGGTTAGGCGTCCAACTTTCTCTTAGGTCGTGATCTCGCGGTTCGTGGTCTCGAGGTCATGATCTCGTGGTTCGTGGGTTCGAGCCCTGCGTTGGGCTCTGTGCTGACCGCCAGCTCAGAGCCTGGAGCCTGTTTCGGAGTCTGTGACTCCCTTTCTCTCTGACCCTCCCCTGCTCATGCTGTCTCTGTCTCTCTCTCCTAGAAATTAAAAAAAATATATATTTTAAATTTAAATAAAAAAAAAGACATCTTGCTATATTTATTAGAGGCAGTGTTAATTGGTAAAGAATATAGCCTTTAAGACCTGGATTCTAGCCCCATCGCTGCCAGTTACTGGCTGTGTGACCTTGAGTGAAGTTAACTGAGTTTCAGAGTTCTCATGGAGAAAATAATGTCTACTTATAGGGCTGTTGTAAGACATAAATGGCATGATATATATGAAGAGCTTAGCACAGTGTCTAGTACTTGGTGAGCAACAAATAAATAGTAGCTGTCGTTGACCCTAATTCAACTCTTCAAAATTTGCAAAATGGACCATAACTATTGCAAGAACAGGATTCCTCATGAGAGTTCCGTAACTTCCTGGATATGGGTAGGCCAGAAATTCTGTGGGAACTGTTGAAACATTTGCTTCCAGATCTGATGAATTCCAGGGCTCGTGAAAAATGCAGAAGTGAAAACCATTAACTAGCATCTGCAAAAATCATTATATATGAATGGGTGAAAATTTTGCGTCTGTTCTCATTGGGTCTCAACCATATTTCAGTTCTTGACATGTAGTTTTTGCATTTATTTCAGCCTTTGGCTTCAAGCTTTATTCAGTTCTTCTGTTTACATCAATGAGTTCCTTGTGGCCTCAGGAGCAAACTTGAGGATGAAAACTTGATTATGAAAGGAAAAATAGAACCTCAATTAGGAAAAGCTACTGTATGACTTTGCAGGTAAAAAGAAATGTGTGACCCAGTAGTGAATTCTCCGTTTTCCCATGTGTTTGTGATTACTTGGGTTTTGAAAGCTGGAAAGGATTCCCTGTACATTCCTGTACATTGTTCCTTCAGTTCTAAAATAAACACATGATTCTCATTACAAGAAAAAAATTTGTAACTATGTATAGTAACAGATGTTAACAATACTTACTGTGATCATTTTACAATATATACAAATATCAAGATATTTTGTTGTACTCTTGAAACTATATATGTTATATGTCAACTATATCTCAATTTTAAAAATAAATTGGGGCACCTGGGTAACTCAGTTGGTTAAGCGTCTGACTTCAGCTCAGGTCATGATCTCATGGTTCATTGGTTTGAGCCCTGAATCAGGTTCTGTGCTGACAGCTCAGAGCCTGGAGTCTGATTTGAAATCTGTGTTTGCCTCTCTACTTTGACTTCTACTCTATCTCTCTCTGTCTTATAAAAATAAATAAAATGTTAAAATTTTTAAAAATACAGATGAATTAAAAATAAATAAAATTAACACATTGATGAAAATTCAAATATATAAACATGCTCCAACAGGCCCTCAGTATGGGATATGATACTGTGCATGAAGCCAATAGGCAGACTTTGTGGGAAAATTTCACTACTAGTTAATATAAAAAAAAACGAGGCCTGCATTTACACGTGTGATAATTTGAAGCCTAAGGTTGAAGTAAATACATTTTAATAAGTGAAACTCACAGTTGTAGTATTGAATTAATTTACCAAAATACATTTGACCATTTAAAATAGTCAAGAGGTTAGCTATGTTAAAAGAAGCAAAGAGATGGACAAAAGCCGTCAGCCTCCCTTCTAGAATCACAAATTATTTTTATAGCATGGGCCATACTTCCTACCTATAATTTAATAAGCTAGGACAGTAATAAAAACATGTTTAAAGGAAGAGATGTAATACATTAGCTAGTAGTTTTTTTAAAATTAAGTAAGCTGAAAGAAGATACTACCAGATACAATGATAGGATAAGGAACCAGAATAAATAAACAAGATGGAGTGAAAACAAAAGTTATGAAAGAAAACTAAAGATAATGTGTATGTTAATAAAAAAAAATTGGATCTGGGAACATGGGTGGCTCAGTCAGTTAAACTTCTGACTTCGGTTCAGGTCATGATTTCTAGGTTCCTGAGTTCAAGTTCCGTACTGGGCTCTGTTCTGGCAGCTCAGAGCCTGGAGCCTGCTTCAGATTCTGTGTCTCCCTCTCTCTCTCTCTCTGCCCCTACCCTGCTCATGCTCTGTCTCTATCTCTCTTTCTCTCTCAAAAATAAACATTAAAAAAAAAATAGATTTAAAAAATTGTATAAGATAGTGGGGCGCCTGGATGGTTTAGTCAGTTAAGAGTCCGACTTTCGCTTAGGTCATGATCTCGCGGTTCGTGGGTTCGAGCCCCGCGTCGGGCTCTGTGCTGACTGCCAGCTCAGAGCCTGGAGCCTGTTTCAGTCTGTGACTCCCCCTCTCTCTGACCCTCCCCTGCTCACGCTGTCTCTCTCTCTCTCCTAGAAATAAATAAAACATTTAAAAAATTGTATAAGATAGTAAGAAAACACAAAATATATTTTGAATGATTAAACTGGAGGGGTAAAAGATGTAAATAAAAATAGTGTTAATATATAATCAGTGATTTAATAGAATAGGTATTAGAAGAATATAACCCAAATAGGAGTGTGTGTCTGTGTGTCTTTATGTTTGTTACATTAAAATGATACCGATTCAAAAGCTCATTACACTCATATAAAGCCAATTACTGTTCTCAAAGTGAAAAGGCCATGAAGTTCAGCATTTTGCCTCTCTTTTCTACCCTTCTGTGCATGGAATTATTTCCTGGGTCTGATGGCCTATGGGTTCCGTGGCCAAAGAGCTGAGGGGCTGCCAGAGGACACCCAGGATGCTCCTCTGTGTTTCCCTTAACAGTCCCTTGTCACTGATGTCCTGACCAAGAGAAAGCTTCATCAGGGGAAAACACTCCTCAGTGAATGTGGAGCCAAGAATTCCATTGCTTCATGACATGCATGTAGCTAGAGAATATTACGCTAAGTGAAATAAGTTAGTCAGAGGAAAATAAATATTGTATGATTTCATTCACATGTGAAACTTAAGAAACAAAACAAATAAACATGAGGGGGAAGAAGAGAGGAAAAGCAAGAAACAAATTCTTAACTATTGAGCACACTGATGGTCACCAGAGGGGGAGTGGGTGGGGGATGGGTTAAATAGGTGAAGGGGATTAAGGAGTGCACTTCTGAGGAACACGGGATATTACATGAAACTGTTGAGTCATTAAATTCTACATCTGAAACTAATACTACATTGTATGTTAACCAACTGGAATTTAAATAAAAACTTAAAAAAAAAAAAGAATTCCATTGCTTCAGCCTCACCCAGCAGGAAGAAGCATAATATGAAGTGTGATTGATTTTACACCACTATGGCAGCTGAAGTCAGTCATTACATTGATATAGAAATTCATTATCCAGATTCTATTTCACCTGATTTGGCCAAAACTTTCCTGCCTGATCATAGTCAAAGCTATAGTTTTCTCCAAATAAGGAGGATGCAAAGCCTTTGGAAAATGTTTACCTGTCAGTTATTGATGATCAGACTTAAAAAGTTCAAAGCCAGGTTAGATATGGTTCTTTTAACTGTACTTGGGAAGTCAGAATTAGCATCAAAATGTAATGTAAAAATTAATGTAAAACTATCAATATTATCATTGGTTAAAACAGCTCTAATGCAATATTATATTGCAAGTATTTGTAGTTTTATTATAAAATCACTGTGTTTTCATATTCTTCACCTTGAAAATGTCTCATCTCACTGTAACTCTAATCCCAAATTATTGTTTTGATTCAATGTCTTTTTGTCAGTCTTTTATAATTTTAAATGTTTCATATATTTAACTGAATGAACATGAGGAGATGCTTTAATTCACAAAGTTCTAATTACATATCATAATTTTAATGTGTTTTCTTTATCAGGCACCTCAACATTCTTTCCACATCTGAAACAGCTAACCTTAAACTACTTATCTAGATAGCTTTCAATCTTCTACAGTCTCTGGGATGTAATCAGTCACTAGGGAGGCTGCCTCTCTACCTTTTTATTTTCCTCTAGATATTGCAGTGTTACTGGCCTCCCTTTAAAAATATTGCATTGTTTGGTTTGGAAGAAAATGATATCATTTGTAGCTATTACTGGAAAAGTTTGTCATCACTTCAGTAATATTCCTCCTGGTTATTTCATATCTTGGCAGTGGTATGCCCTTCAAAAAACATAATAAAGTAATGGAATTGAACTTTCCCCAAGTATTCCTTAAGAACTTATTTTGTCCTGAAAACCTTCTTCCTTAAGTTTTTGCTCCTTAGTTCAAAAGACCATTCTTGCCTAAATTCTGTCAGAAATGCACAAAAAATGTTTTCACAGTACAAATCTATGTGAAGGTATTCATTGGTGTGGCAGAGATATTTAAGGATTTCACCGAAAATCCCTCATCAGCTAATGTGTCTCAGTAGGGTACCCTGTAGAAATCACTAGAATACATAATGTTGGAGAAATTTACAGTCAGTCTATTGACAGGATGCTTTGAACATCGAACCATAAACTAGGTGCTGACCTGACTCAGAGGTGAAAAAGATAGAATCCCATTACAATCACTCCCAAGAAGCAGTTTGAAGAAAAAACACACAACCTCTTTGTAAGCAATTTGTATTTCTATAACTAGAGTTTTCATTCCAGAACTTGTATGAGAAAAAAATATTTGTGAAATTTAAAGAAAGTGTCTCTAATATATCCTGAATTGCAGGATTTTATTTTATTTTTGCCTTTTTAAATGTTTTTTTTTTATTTATTTTGAGAGACAGAGTGTGAGCAGGGAAAGGACAGAAAGGGAGAGAGAGAATCCCAAGCAGGCTCTGCACTGTTAGTACCTGAGCCCAAGAGCCTGATGCAGGGCTCAATCTCATGAACTAATCCATGAGATCATGACCTGAGCCAGAATCAAGAGTCAGACGTTTAACTGAGCCACCCAGGTGCCTCCT
Organism: Proteles cristata cristata; assembly: GCA_017311185.1. NCBI lineage: Eukaryota > Metazoa > Chordata > Mammalia > Carnivora > Hyaenidae > Proteles > Proteles cristata. The sequence goes on along the minus strand of JAESUZ010000046.1, from coordinate 2,577,948 downwards.
AACATTCTAGGATTTTAAAATTGCATTCTAGTAGTTCCATAGACTCTCCTCTTTCTTAAAACTATGACTTATTTTTTAACTAACTGTCCTGGCACATAGAATGAGTATGCAAAATGCAAGTCAAGATACAAGGAATTAATTCAAAGTACATTAAGAAAAGTATAAAACTGAATTTAAAGCTATATAATACACATTCACATAGTATTTACTATGAGTCAGCCATTGTTCTCAACACTTCATATATTTTAACATGTTTAATCTTCCCAACAAGACTGTGAAATGAGTCTTACTATAAATTCCATTGTTCAGCCATAGAAACCTGAATGCTGTAACCAGCTTACAGTTGCAGAGAACAATTATTTCACCGCAGGGAGTCTGGTTCCAGAGCACTAAGCTACACTGTCTCTTCATTACCTTACAAATCTCCACTTGGAGCACTAAGCTACACTGTCTCTTCATTACCTTACAAATCTCCACTTGGAGCTAGAATAAGACATTTCTTGTATTAATACTGACTCATTCAATCTACCAATGAGAACACGTATAAATTAACAGGCAGTGTTGGGATGGGAAAGAATTAAGATGGCGAACAAAAATACCACACTATCAAAATAAAAAGATGCCAAATAAAATAAAAATACAGTCTGAAAAGTATGACTAAGAACTAAATATCTAAACAGAGACAGAAAAAAAAATACCCAACAAAATATTAAAATGTAATTCTTAGGGGAAAAATATCACTGGAGAAAAAAAATAGCTTTAGCTTTCTGATGAAGGTCTTGGAAGTCCGGGTCCTTATGCTGCATGCAAAAAATAAACTTACCAGGATGACAACTAATGTGCTTTGTTTAAAGATAAAATTTAAATATTTGACTCAGACCTTTAATGCACAGACTCAATATCACTCAGTCATTACAGATATGTCTGTCCTAGCAAAGACATGACTTTCTAGCACATGAAACACATTCTAAAAATAATATGCTTTTAAATATATTAGGTTGGCAAAGATACCAGCATAATAATTCTCATGTCTACTGGGTATATCTTTATGTCCAGTGCTGTCATTTTCTGCTGCAAAGCTTGTTAAAATAACTTGCTTTTATCCATATAGCATGAAGTATTCTACTAAACATTGTCTTAGTCAAAATGTTGAACAAGGAGCGCCTGGGTGGCTCAGTTGGTTAGGCATCAGACTTCAGCTCAGGTCATGATCTCACAGTTCATGGGTTCAGGTCCCGTGTTGGGGTCTGTGCTGAGAGCTAGCTCAGAACCTGTGTCTCCCTCTCTCTCTGACCCTCCCCTGCTCATGCTGTCTGTCTCTCTCTCAGAAATAAATAAAAACATCTAAAAAAATGTTGAACGAATGTATTTTTTTAAATCAAAGTATGAACACTGTCTTACTCTATTCTGACAGATTGATTCTTGTCTAATCCATACACATAGGAATAGATTCAGAGTCACAAATCCAGCTCCCCCCAAAATGACTGATAAATACAGTAGATATTTGACCAAGGTTTCTTACATGAATGAATAAATAAATGCATCTGGCCATATAAGCAAAAAAAGCAGAGTGTGTTTCTTTGAACATGATAACATAGAAAGTTGAGTTTCTCTTTCAACTTCCTATTTAAGTGTAGCAGAAAATGCCACCCCAAAATATGCCACTTTGGCATAAAGATTATTTTGAGCTGAAGGCAATTGAGAAGAAGCAGATACAAGAAAAGCTCTCTGTCCTCCCTCATTTACCTAAAAGCAGAACAGACATTTGTAAAGGTGCCCCTCTCCTTGTCATGTACATGTTCATCAGTTTCTGTTTGTTTTTCTCTTGTTAACCTGTGTTTTATCAGTCTTATTTGCTAGGTTTTGGTCAATGAATCTAAGGCGGGTAAAAGGAAAAAAAAATTTCTTCCCTTTACTAGTAAAGTCAAATATAAAAAGCACAGAGCAGAAATCATGTCAGAACCATAAAATAAACCAAAATAAAATAAAATTCAATAAAAAGGCCAATTATTTATAAGAAACCAGTGTTTCTTACTCAGTTAAGGAGTTGAGTGTATAAAAACACCTAATGAGTTGCTATTACTGGCACATTCAACCTCTGGAATCAGGCTAAGACCCTTCAAATTGTGCTCAACTCAGAAGCAATGAAAGCACATTGGTTTAGGGGAAGGAGTTCAATTAGACCTGTTGAAAACTCTATTCCTGGGGTGCCTGAGTAGCTTAGTCGATTAAGTGTCCAACTCTTGATTTCAGCTCAGATCATGTGTCTCATGGTCTGCGAGATTGAGCCTGTGTTTTCTATGCTGACAGCACACAGCCTGCTTGGGATTCTCTCTCTCAAAAGTAATGAATAAACATGAAAGAAAGAAAGAAAGAAAGAAAGAAAGAAAGAAAAGAAAGAAAGAAAGAAAGAAAGAAAGAAAGAAAGAAAGAAAGAAAGAAAGAAAGAAAGAAAGAAAGAAGAAAGGAAGGAAGGAAGGAAGAAAGGAAGGAAGGAAGGAAGAAATATAACTCTATTTCTCAAATATCTTTTTGTCTCTGAAGTCATGCGGCACCGGAATTGTACCTTCAATGGACTGGGGTCACAGACTTTCCTCCCATAGTGGAGAGTAAAGGTGGAGAAGACAGGGTAGAAGCCAGAGGACAGAGTATTTTCTAGATGCCCCAGAGTGGTGGGCAGCTGGCTAGTGCAAGATGATGCACCTGGACAAATGGAAATCCCTAAAGGGTCACAGTCTTTCCAACTTTGAAACGTTTTTAAATCTGGATACCACAGCTTTCAATATGCTTTTAGTGGTATAATAAACCTTAAAATTTTCTAGTTAAGCTCCATTTGCCCTTTACAACATGTGGAGATTCCACTGCAGGAGAATTTTTTTACAGGCCTAGAAATCGATTGACATTTTTACATTTTCTAAAGCAGGTATTTTTATAAAGGGGTAGTACAGGCCCTTTGGGGACAAATAAGGATGTGTGGAAACTTTTGAGGTTGTCACCATTACCTGAGGGGCACTGTTGTTATTTTTATGCTAAATGTCCTGCTGTGTGTGGAAGAGTCCAGCATAACGAAAAATAATCTACCCAAAATGCCAATAGTGCTCCTATTGAGACTAGACCATGGAGTATCAGTCATTAATTGAAATGTCATACAAAGGATCAAAATGTAAAATAGATAAGAACAAAATCACATGACAATGAAATGATAACATCTTGGTGGAATGCCCATAAAAATCCCAAAGAAAACAGGAGGTTCACTATCACCCATTTTTATTTAATGGGTGCACATTAAAATTCTGACTATGCACAATGATAGGAGACAGAAAAAAAGAATTCCCTAAAAATTGTTAGAAATAATTAACCTATTAAAATGCCTCGATACAGAATATATACTCAGCTACTAATAGCCCCATATACTCATAATAATAGGAAAATCAAATGACAATATAATTTACAATAATAGTAAAAACATACAATGTGTATTTGATTAGAAAAGTAGTACTTGAAGAAGATATCAGAGAGAAAATCTGAATAATAGAAGACATCATTGTTCAGGTTGGAAAAGTAAACATCGGGAATGTCATCTGTTCTTTACCAAGCAATTTATTGGTTTATTGCAGTTCTAATGTATAGTCTTTTCTTCCTCTCTTTCTTCTTTCTTTCCTTTCTCCTTTTCCTTCTCCTTCATCTACTTTATAAAATTATTGCTGTACACACCTGGGAAAATAAGTGGGAAACTCTTCTATAGTGAAGAATTTGACTTTATCTGATCTTTGTCTCTAGCTCCTAGGAGGGAGCTGCAAATCCCTTGGAATTTCCCACGTGATAACAATGTCTTTGCTATTCATGATGGACACATGACCACACCTGAGTTATGCAAATGAGCACCCCTAGCTAACTTCTGGATGGGAACTGGTCTTGAGGGAAAAACCAAGCCCATAATTGGAGGGTTGAGACTTCAAGTCATGTGATACCAACTCTATTTGCTGACCTCTGAGAAAGAGAGAAGTGGTCAGTGATGCAATCAACCATTCCTACCAAGTGAAGACCCAGGAAAAACTATGCACATCTGAACCTCGGGGCCACTTCCCTGGTTGGTTATCATGCATTGATGTGTCAAGAGAGTGACACGTTCTAAAGGCATCTAAGCTTCACATCTAGGACCCTGCCAGATCTTCCCCTGTGCTTTACTCCCTTTGGCTGATCCTCATTTGTATCCTTTATAATAAAACTGTAATTGTAAGTATAGTGCTTCACTAAGTTCTGTGAGTCATTCTGTTGAATTATTGAACCTGGGAGGGGGGTGGTTGAGGGAACCCACACATTTGGTTACCCAGAAGTGTGGGTAACCTGAGAACCCTAAAGCCTGTGCTGGCACGTGAAGGAGGAGAGAACTGGAGAACCATGTCCTTAACCTGGGAAGTCAATACCAACTCTGGGTAGCCAGCATCAGAATTGCACTGCAAAAATAATAGCAAAATAAAATTTTCAGTTCAGATAGTAAAGACCAACTCTATTCTTATATAGGGAAGAATCTATTATTGTCCCATGATCTGCCTGGTTATTCTATAAGATGGTATTCCACACTGGGTGTCATACGTAAGTGATGAATTGCTGAATTCTACTCCCGAAGCCAAGACTACACTGTATGTTAACTAACTTGAGAATTAAAAAAAAAAAAAAAAGATGTGGTATATATGTGTAATAGCATATTATTCAGCTATAAAAAGGAATGACATCTTGCCATTTGCAACAACATGAATTGAGCTAGAGAGTATTATGCTAAGTAAAATAAGCCAGTCAGAGAAAGACAGAGACCACATGATCCACTCATAAGTGGAATTTAAGAAGAAAAACAAATGAGCAAAGGTAAAGAAAAGAGAGAGACAAACCAAGAAATAGACTCTTAACTATAGAGAACAAACTGATGGTTACCGGAGGATGGTTACCGGGGTAGTTGGGGGAAATAGACGTAGGATTAAAGAATGCACTTATTGTGACGAAAATAAAATAAAATAAAACAATTAAATCATTAAACAACAATAACAAAAAGACTTTATTTCAAAGAAGGAATTCCAAACTAATATTCCCCTTGTGGTAGACAATTCATGATCTCTCATGACTCTGCAATCTTATAATCAAAGATTTCCTTGGTTCTGGATGACCAGATTCATGGGTATTTGTATCGCAAATAGCCTTGGAAGATAGGGATAGTATTTCCCAGCACAGCAAAAAGCAGATTTGCTTATTGCCTATTAAATAAGCTTTCTCTAAGCTCAAGATTTTCCCTTGACAATGTAACCCCACTACGTGTGCAGTATCACCTGACTTTTTCATATTGCCTTGTGGTATCGGGCCTCCGAGAACTGACACAAAAATAATTTTGATACACTGGCTTCTGATACTACTGTAATAAAATCTTTTTCTCTCAGACCTAGGAATCTTGTGTCTTCTACTAGCACTTAATGAAACTGTGACAGACTAATTTTTTTAGTTTGCAAGGAGGTAAAATCCCTGACCCTTCATGGCTCTTTACACCTTAGTCTTCTTGCACCTGCCTTAACAGAAGGATTTCTGGGAGACATTCTTGCAGCTCTAGCCCTATGTTCCATCTCAAGAACAGATAGGCGCAGGGCCTCAAGTGCATTTACTCTCGTCACATCTCAGGAAGTTGAAAGTAGTCAAGGATCTTTCCTAAAGAACGGCACAGAAAACCCTTGGAAAATTCAGTGAGAACTGAATAAATGTGAAAATGATTGGAAATGCTGGATTAATTTGAATTTCTAAACTGAGATTAAAAGGAATAGGGTGGGAGTTATGTGATGTCATAGTTTGGGAGAAGTAAAAAATATTAAACAACTTGAGCTAGCTTAACCAAAAAAATTAAAAAAGGTATGAATGAATGAATCATTGATTTATATGTAGGCATTTCTAGATAGATAGGGAGAGAGAGGTTTGATAGATAATAGATATTTAGATACATGGATACATAGATACTGTCTTTTAAAACCTAAGGGCAGCAATGTACCTGGGAAACAGAAAGGATCAAGGATCATGAAATAAAAATCTTTAGGAAGTCCTTCTCTCCACCTTTCCTTTCACAACTGGCTTTCCCTGCTTCATTCACATAGTATACTTTTACCATGGTACAGTTCTAATCCCACACAGAGACTAACTGTCCCTCCTAAAGCCCAATTCCCAACTCTCATAAGAAATGGACAGGTCCAGGAGTGCCTGCCAGGCTCAGTGGGTTGAACATCTGACTCTTGATCTCAGCTCAAGTTTTGATTTCTGGGTAGTGAGTTCAAGCCCCACATTGGTCTCTGCATTGGGCATGAAATGGACAAGCCCACGTTTTGTCAGATGCCTCCTCCTGACCTAATCAACTTTGCTAGGCATTATAGTGATATAAGATCAATGTAACTAGTGTGCACATGGTGCAGTTGTGAACATGAGTTCTGAGAAGAAAGAAATTCGGCAGAAACTTCAAGAGATGTGTAGTAGAGTGAGTAATTTGACATATTGAACCAAATGACTAATTATCCCACCAGACAGGCCACAGGTAAATCACATGCCCTTGACTGTAAAGCTCTGCACTTACTTATCCACATATTACCCATGTGTTCAGGTCAGGATAAAAGGGAGTTAATTCCTTGTATTCATTTGATAAGAAATAAATATCCAGATAAATATGCTAGCTCAGGATTTCCCAAAGCTAGTCTTATAAAACACTGAACCAAGGGCACATAGAGTTGTAGTCTGTACTTACTAAGATATTTGGAATATGCCAAGTTAAATATTGTAAAGCAGGTTTAAAAACAAGCTTCCTATGGGGTACCTGGGCGGCTCAGTCAGTAAAACATCCAACTCTTGATTTCAGCTCAGATCTCATGGTTCACGGGTGAGAATGCAGAGATTTCTTGGGATTCCTCTCTCTCCTCTCTCTGTCTCTCCCCTACTCACTCTCTCTCAAAATAAATTTAAAAAAAAACACGCTTCCTTTTATGCAAATATCTAAAATTCTTAATGTATTAATGCTCACTGAGAATCTCTAAGAAAGGGATTTAGTATGAAAGATTTCCCAAATATGTTTAACCACTTTCCAATGGAGCAACTCAGGCTATATGAACACTAACTATGCTATCTGCAGAGAAATTTTCCATGTAAAATCTGAGTATAATTGCATAACTCCCTGGACAACTTCAAATAAAATCCTGTTTATGTCAAATATATTGACATAAATGGGCTGGGTTCTTACTTGTTCTATTTTTAACACCACCAGCCTTATGCAGATGGGGAAATGCATGTCTCATATTAGAATACAGTGCAGTATTTATATATTAAACATAGCTCAAATAAATTAGTGTAAATCCAGTTTTTTTAACATAATGAGTCATTATGTGAGGATTTGTAACCTTGTAGTTTAATCGATACATGAGTTGAATCAGAAAACTATTCACATAAATGCAGAAGAACTGATTGTTGATGCTAAATTGGGAGCAAAAATATCTAAATCTGCCAACTGATGTTGATGACAAATTATAACATCTTCATAAATATTTCGATTATTACTAGGAGGTCTTTGAAGACATTACAGCAAAAAAACTAAGATGATGCTCAGAAAACCCAAAATGGCCATGCTATTATAATTCTATTTTTATTTATTCAATTTCAGACATATATGTGTGTGTGTGTGTGTGTGTGTGTGTGTGTGTGTGTGTGTGTGTATGTGTATACATATATACATATGACAAGCCTTGATATGAGTGCACATAAAATTAATTTGCACATAAAATTCCATAGTTAGAAAAAATGAGTCTCATTACTTGATCATTTTGACCATTATAAAAATCACAAAACCAAAAGTAGACTACAATTTTTAAAATAGCAGTTTTTCCCTCTAAAGTTCAATATTTCTGTTTGGAATGTAAATCTTTTGCTGGGGTTAGAGTTGGGGAAATTGGACTTTCTGGTACAACTTTTGACCCTGTTAATAGATTACTTTCACTTTCCCAGAAGTAATGTATGTGCGGTTCAGTGGATATTCAGTCCCTTATTAATAAAGTCTTTAAAAAGCACCTATAAAACTCAGAAGGGCAGGGGGGATAGGGAAGGATTGGTGCAGAGCACTTACACAGTATATATTACTTATGTTTCTCTAAGAGTTTTCATCAAATAGACAAGACATGACCAAGAACAGAAACAAAGACCTGTCCTATACAACTAAGAACAAAAATTCTGATAGTCCAAATGCTATAAAAAATGATTGTGAGAAGAAGAAACCAAAGTAATTAAAAAAATAAAGGCCTCTTGGAGAAGGTAAGGCAAAGATAAACTTTAAACTTTTAATAGAACTTGAAAAATGAGAAAGACAGGAACTTAAAACGGTGGTAATATTACAGAAAAAGGGACACAGAAGGGAAATGGCATGCCTGGATTTGAAAATTATTTTTAAGGAGTAGTGGGACAATCAATTATATTCCAAAGATGAACCTTAATATTTAATCATGGAAAATTATAGTTGGTGTGTAGGAATCAAGAAGACACTATAGACTATAGAGCAGAAATTAAAGTTTTTAAAAATCTGTCAACTTAAAATTTTTTACCCAGGAAAAATATCTTTCAGAATAAAAGTAAAATAAAACCTCTTCAGTCTTTATAGATAGATAGATAGATAGATAGATAGATAAAAGAATTCATTGCTAAGAGACTTTTTATTCTAAGGCCATATTGAAGGAAGTCTTTTAAGCAGAAAAAAAAATGATACCAGATGAAACTATGAGTCCACACAAAGGAATGAAAAGCACTAGAAAGAGTAGGAATAAAAAAAGTAATTGGAAAGACTTTCTATCTTAATATTTAAATGTCATTAAAAGATAACAGAGTGTTTAAAGAAAAAGTAATAAGTGTATTATGGAATCTATAATAAATATAGAAGGAAAATGTATGACAATATCACAAAGGTCAGGAAGGAAGCTAGGAGCTAGGTTAAGTATACTCTTATGAGGTTTTTATACTATACGTGAAGTAGTATACCATTTAGGGCACTGGGATAAGTCGAACATATATACTGTGAACCTTAAACCAACCCTAAACACACACAAGGGCACAAACACACACAGGCACACACATGTCCCACAGTTATAACTTATAAACCAATAGAAAAGGTAAAATGAAATAATAAAACATATTTAATCAGAAAGAAATCAGTAAAAGCAATAAAGATGAACAAAGAACATATGAAAACACAGAAAACAAATGATAAGATGGTGGATTTACACACAAACATATCAATAACCACATTAATAATTAGCAATCTAAATACTCCAATTAAAAGGCAGAAATTGGATTTTAAGAAAAGCAAGACCTGAATATATGCTGCTTAGAAGAAACCAATTTTAAATATACAAACACAAGTAGGCCAAAAACTAAAAGATGGGAAAATATATACCATCTTAGCATTGATCATGAATATCAAAATCAGATAATATAGATTTTAGAACAAAGAATATTATGAGGGATAAAAAGTGTTATTTAATAAATGATAAGGGATTCGATTCATTAGAAGGACCGAGAATTCTAAATGGTTTTGCCTCTCATAAGAAAGCTTCAAATTATATGAAGCAAAAATGATAATTATGCAAAGAAAAATAGACAAATCTACAACTATAGTTGGAGATCTCAACATATCAATCTTAATAATCAATATAACAAGAACAGAGGAAACCAGTAAGGATAGAAGAGACAGACAACACCCCCAACCAATTTGATCTAATTGGAAATTATAAAACATTCCACTTAGAAACAACAAAATGAATACTTTTTCAAGTGCAAATTTAACATCTACCGAAATGAACTATATTCAAGACCATAAAACGAGTTTTATTAATACTAAAAGGATTTTGGTTGTATGAAATATGGTGTATAACCATGGTAGGATTAAATTAGAATTAGAAAGATATCTGAAAATTCCAAATATTTGGAAATTAAAACATATACTTCTGGGTATTCATGAATCAAAGAAGAAATTTTTAAAACTCAGAAAATATTTTGAACTGAATGAAAATATCAGCTGCAGCTAAAAGCAATCCTTAGGGGAAAAATATAGCAGCAATGACTATTTAAAACGAAAAAAGGTTTCAAATTTAAAGCTTCAATTTATACATTAAGAAGCAAATTGAAAACTAGAAAAAAAACAAATTAAACTCAACTTAAGCAAAAGAAAGGAAATGATCAAAGCAAACATAAATAAAATGAACTACAGAAAAACAGAAAATCAATGAAATCAAAAGCTGCTTCTTTATGAAGAGCAATAAATTCTAGCCAGTCTGACTGATCAGGAAAAACATAGTGAAGACATAAATTGCCAACATCAGAAATGAAACATCCTCACACATCCTACAGACACTAAAAGAATAATAAAAGAATATTATGAATAATTATATACTAATAAACTTAATTTAGATAAAAGGGGAAAAATCATGGAACATCTACTAACCCTCACTCAAGAAGTAAACAACTGGAATAGCCCAATATCTATTTAAAATTAAATTCATAATTATAAACTTTCCCACAAAATGGAATGCTACCAAATATCGAAGGAAGAAATGTTACCAATAGTAAACAAAGTCTTTGAGAAAGTTGAAAAGGAAAAAAAAACTTCCTGTGGCACCTGGGTGGCTCAGTCGGTTAAGTGTCTGACTTCAGCTCAGGTCATGATGTCACGGTTTGTGGGTTCAAGCCCCACGTTGGGGTCTGTGCTGACAGCTCAGAGCTGTCTGTGCCAGCTCAGAGCCTGGAGCCTGCTTCTGATTCTGTATCTCCCTCTCTCTCTGACCTTACCTTGCTCACGCTGTCTCTCTCTCTCTCTCTCTCTCTCTCTCAGAAATAAATAAAACATTAAAAACAAAACAAAACAAAACAAAACAAAAAAAGGAGTCCAACTTTAGCTCAGGTCATGATCTCACTGCTCATGAGTTCGAGCCCCACATTGGGCTCTGTGCTGATAACTCACAGCCAGAGACTGCTTTGGATTCTGTGTCTCCCTCTTACTCTCCCCTCCCCTGCTCATTCTCAGTCTCTCTCAAAAATAAATAAAGATTTACAAACAACAACAAATCTTGAAAGAAAGAAACACTTCCCAATTCATTCTATAATGCCAGCACAACCCTCAATCCAAACCTGAAAAGACACTAGAAAGAAACTACATACTAATATCCCTCATGAGCAGACATGCAAAATACCCAAGCCATCTGAAGTCCTAGCTTATTTCCCTGATGGTTATAAAGTAGTTGCTCTCTATGTTCTCACTTTTATGACCACAATTGGTTTATATACCAATTCACCTCATTCTGCTTCTAGAACTTGTAAAGGGATACATTTTCCAGTTTTGAGGCCATTTTTTGTTAAATTTTTATGAAGTCTAGCAAACATAGAGAAAGTCCCTGTTCAAAGAGCTCAATGAACTTTTACGCACCAAACAAATCCATGTAACCAAATCCAGACCAAGAAGACAGAGCATCACCGGCACCAGAAACCCCTTCATGCACTATCACCACCTACCCAGTCTAGGAGTAACTGGTATTTTGCTATCAAATAGAAAAGATTAGTTTTAACACATCTGGTTTTACCAGTCAACTTTTAAAAAAATCATTTCACTTGATAGACATTGGAATTCATCTCCAGACTGTTTTGAATAACCATCCGTTTCATTAAAATACATGTTGTATGTATTTTCCACTATTTATTTACAAACTCCACAAGGAATTTTTAAAAATTATGTGTTATTCTTTCCCAGCATAATATGTACTTAGGGCAAGGCTCATCATTAACGTAAATCCATTTTTCAAATAGACTTTCTGATATTTGAATTTCTACAACAGGCAGCTTGTATCTAATTGGATCATGACTGCTTTTTCCTTAAGCTATAGTTATGAAGCATCAACATTTATTTGTGCTTGATTTTAATATAATCTCGATGTGAGTTTTCTCTCTGAGGGGGAAACTCTTTTGGCTACTTGTCCATTTTGTGAAGGCAATTTTAGTTTAAAATAATCAATAAATCCTGTAAGTCCATTTAGCTGAGCACACATACATTAAAATAAATCTTATTTTTTTGGAGGAAAGCAAATGAATGACAGGCTCACGCTCAATTCCTTAATGGGATACATAGTAGTCAAAGTTCTTCAGAAAAACAGAACCAAAGGATACAGATATCTGTGTGTGTGTATGGATATGTGTGTGAGAGAGTATGTGTACATGTGTAAATATCTGGCATGCTGGGCTAGCCAAAAAGACACAAAATTCACCATCATAGGGTGGAACTCATCCTTCCGGCAAGAGCCCCCTACCCTTATACATTGACCAAGTGAGGAGTCCTGGGCCAATTCAGGTTTTGAAAATCAATAAAGTATAATGTCTTAATTTTAATATAAGTATGATATATAATGTGTACATATAAATATAATATGAATATTTTTAAAATAAAAATAGAAGTTGTAATATTATGTCATAGCCAAAGTGGATAGATTTTTATATCCCACTTTGTTTTTTTCTAAATGATGCAGAGATTTTTTTAAAAAGCAGTACTGATATAAGTGAAATAAAATCTTTGGTACTGATTTATGTCACCATTCCAAATTTCTTTTATTCATTTATTTTACTCATCTATACTTGACCATTTAACACAATTTTAAGTTTCTTGGAACCCAAACTTTGAATCAAACAATGATCTGGAAAGCCACTTAATTCATGGGAAACTAATTTCTCTGTGAAATATAACTGCATCATTTTATAACATGTAAAATCCCCTGTAGTTCAATTCTTCTTTAGATTGCATTTCTTAAATAAAGGACTTCTGAGATTCTAAGAGTCATTCATATTTGACCAATGGATATTTTTATGTGCTGTATTTTGGGTAAGAAAAAATTTACTATTTAAACCTTTTAACAAGAGGAAATGAATCTACTTCAGACAATTGAGTTTTAACAAACTCAGTTTCATTTTTACCAGAATATCATTCTGAGAAATAGCTGGTGTCATTACTTGCTTTGTCTTCCTTGGTGATTCAATTTCACCATTGTTTATCAATAGTGGGGAAACACAATAGCCTGGATGGTTTTGGCTTACATTTGGTCTCCTATAATTTCATTGTAATACATTTGTTTGCCATCAAAATTCTATGTAAGTCTCAGTTTATATTCCTTTTCAACTGAATAATTGCTAGTCACCACATTTCCATAGTCCCTGCCAACATTTTTTCCTTTCTGTGGTACTAGAAAGTAATTTTTGTTTTGACTGTGTTTGTTTGCCAAAGGCATTTATTAAGACTTGATAAAGGCTCTAAATGAACTGTATTTTCTTCAGCTGGTTCTGCTCATATTTAAGACCTTGACCAGGCCAGTTGGTTTGTTTGTTTAATACCGGAATTGTTATGTGCTTTCAAGATCTGGAAAGTTTTAGGGGATTGTATTTTTTAATCAACTATGGGTTCTTTTGAGAACCACATATGTAGCTGAAATAACTTCACATGTTGAGACTCAGTATAACATAAGTTTAAAAAAGCTCAGACTTTGACTTCTTAGGCCAAATATACTCTGGTTTGAGTCCTAACCCCACAACATACTAACTTCTCTGTGCCCTTGTTGCCCAGTCTTACAGATGGGGAAACTAACAGTTACCTAACTTAAAAGGTTGCTATGAATAATATTTCACACATAGTAAGTGCTGAGTGTTTGTTACCAAGTGCTAGATACACTCTGTCTTTGCAGTAAGTAGTTCAGTAAATTAGATCACTTAGATACTTAGCAAACTCTGTAGTCAGCCAGTTGAATTAGTCAATGGGATGTTGCAGTCTCCATACAGATACTCCTGTAGGTTGAAGGAATTCTATTTAGATGAGTTAAATAAGCCTGGAGCTTCCCCTAGGAATAAATATTAACAAAGAACCTACGTGTCTCTAAGTTAGTCAGGTGAAATGACAGGTCACTCTGAAAAGTTATTAATTCCAAATTACCATATTTCATCAATTTAAAAATATATTTGCTCACACGTTATTTCTTGTGATATTAGGATCTGTGACTGTAAACCACAATCACATCAGCCAGGACTTGCCTAAACGTCTAGGGGCCAGTCTTAGCTTTCATATTCTCATCACTTCAGTTAAGAAAATGTCTGGTTGATACTACATGGTGTTGACTTTAACTGCTTTTTTTATTTTTTTAAGTTTATTTATTTTGAGAAGGGAGGTGCAGAGAGAGGGGGAGAGACAATCCCAAGCAGGCTCCATGCTGTTAGTGCACAGCCCAACGTGGGGCTTTGAACTGAGCCAAAACCAAGAGTCAGACACTTAACTGAGACATCCAGGTGCCCCATTTTTTAATGTCTCTTAAAAGATTACAGTATAACCCAGTGTTGAAACACAAAGGTTACTGTGTCTACGGGAATGCATGAAAACAGAGGGGTTGAGTATGCATTTGGTATTAAAGAGGCAGATGTTCATCTTTAAAGAGATACTCACAATTCCATCCTTCCTTGCAATACAACAATCAAATGCTTCATAAAACCTAAGAAAGGATGATACAAGTACATAATGCTCTGAATAGGTTTGTTCCTGGAATACATACATGCAACTATCTGTTGACACTTTCTGATAAAATCCATAGTTTGGGAATTTAAAGAAAACCTACAAATCATTTGAAAATGTCTTTAAAGAAATTTCATGCCCTCCACATTTTTGATAACCCAGAGGACAGTATTGTGTAGAAAAACACAGACATCAATAACTCTAAGTTGAAGAGTGAGTCAGAAACGTTGTGGTCTGAATGTGAAGATTAAAAAAATGTCTTCATTTAATTTATTGCATTAATATTTTCCTCTTTATACTTAAATGAGAGTGATCTATGATTTTTAAAATTAAGTTAGAAGCCTGAAAGAGTTCTTTCAGTAAATATAAAATAAACAATATAAGTGGTTATAGACATTTTGTGTAGCTTAATTGTCTGCTTTGCTTTCTCCTTCTGTGATATCTAAAATAACAGCTAAATGAAACTGATGAAAACATATTTAATGAAATATAATAAACATTAGTAACAGTGTAAACAGTGTAAACTCTTTGTGGTAAAGGGTCTAATTATATTAATTTCTAATCTGTTACAAATAATTTGTAAAGTACCAAAAAATGAAATTAAAAAAACATAAAAGTAGGGGCACTTGGGTGACTCAGTCCGTTGAGTGACTGACTCTTGATTTTGGCTCAGATCATGATCCCAGGGTCATGGGATCAAGCCCCACATGAGGCTCCATGCTGAGTATGGAGCCTGCTTGAGGTTCTCTCTCTGTCCCCCTTTACCACGCTATCTCACTCTCTAAAATAATTTTTTAAAGAAGACAAAAATATAAGCTAGTTCTTTAAATTATTATATACAACACAAACAAAATTACCTTGTCAACTGCTCTAAAAGTCTCCAAGTCCTTATTGTCACTTTATGAACTTCTCTCACCCTGGACCAGGAGTAGTTCAGGGAGGGACTGAAGAGTTCATAATCCCTGCGTTGAATGTTACCAACCTTTCCTACCCTACAAGTGATTTAATCGTTGAACTGTCAAATATTCTCACTGATGCCAGATGGGAGTTCAGAAAAAGATGAACTTTAGGTTTTCTTGTTTAAACCCAACAATATGATGTCTTATATCTTATTGAACTTTATGTATGATGTATAAAATGCTCGCACCAACAAAGGCTTCATTCGAGGCAAGTTGGCTGCCTAAATTCAGACTTCGATGCACACTCTCTGCTCTAAACACATACGTAAGCTGGTAACAGAGACAACAACAACAAAATACCATAGCCCATCTCAAACACAAAAGTATTTTTATTGCACATAAACACAAAGCAAAAACCAGATGCAAAGCCAATGCGCAACAGCAGCCAAGATTAGCAGCCGCTGAGAAAGGGGGCCCAAGAACACTCCAGGAAAGAAGGCAACAGAAATACTCACTCCTTGAGGTCAGAATCTGGGATGAGGCTCCTGTCCTTGTGAAAGGAGATGAACAAAAAGGACTCAGGCTCAAATTCTGTAAAAAACTGTGAGTGTGAGGAAGCAAGGGTACAGACACTCTGCTCCTACCGGGCCCTGGACCATGCTTCCTGCTGATTCCTGAGTAGAACTGTAATATCTTCAGCTATGGAAGTGCTTTATGTACATTCCCTCAAGTGATCCTCCTAACTGCCCTGCGTGTTATTACTCCTATTTGACACACAGGAGCACCGAGGCTCACAGAATGTGAGCTATATCCAATCTATGGTGCATCTGGAAAATATGATGTGAGATGAATAGCATAGTTAAAGTTAGAATTGCTAGTAGAAAATGTTCTTTCTTTGCGTATTCAAGTGTTTTTAAACTAGAACTGAATAGGTATTATAATTTGTGGCTTTGGGGATATATTTCTCTCTCATACCAAAGAATGTCAGTATTTTTGATAAAGTATTAATGATACAAGGAGTGGATAAACTTTTGCCTCTTAGAATTTACTATATTGGTTCCCATCTGGTACTATCAAACTCTAAGAGGAAAGAAGGGACCTTCAATAAAGGGAAGAGAAGATTTTCATATACTGTTAGGTGGACAGAAACCAGCAACAACATGATCTAAAACCTGGACAAGAATTTTCAAAGGGTTGAGATATTATTTGAAAAATATATGTCTTCATGAATTCTGGAATTTTCAAAACAGTCCCAAAGTCTTCTAATTAACATTGCTCACCAGATTATGAATACATGGGATTTCATTCCAATGCTCTGTATAAATCAAGTGACACACACACACACACACACACACACACACACACATACACTTTCTGTCAGATCTTTTAACCTGATTTTTTAAAATTTAGAAGCCTAGGCTATATTGATGAGGAATTTCTGAAACCAAAGTACTAAATAAATATGGTTTGTGTATCAACCTTGTGCAGATATAGGAGTCAGCACAAGAAACACAATCCGAATACCAACATAGGAATCCCATCAACTAAAGCTACTCTCACCTTGCCTAAGTTTCTAACGAAACTTCCTTTGAACCTTACCCCCAGCGTTTGCCTCCTGGCAAATAATGAAAGTTTTGGTCTTCTGGTCTCCCTTCTCTAACCTCATCAAATTTCCTGTTCACCAAGTAACACTGTACAGGAAAGGATAGATTATGATATTCTAAATTCCCTGGAATTATGTGAGAACTTGGACAAAGTATGGTTATGCTTTTGAATTTAGAAAGTAAATACATATATAGTTTTCTTTATTCTTATCCAGTGTTTCTTCATTCTTGTTCTCACGAAGCATTAAAAGCCATGTGATATGAACTGCCAAACTTCAGGTGTGTTTCAAGGTACATCCTTCTTGCACACATGTATTACTTCACATGACCTATACATCACTTGGCATATAGTTCCTTGTTTGCACTTTGAGAGTAAGAGAGGTTAAATGGTCATTTCAGTGCAAAGACTAGAAGGTATGGAACAGAACATTCTTGATTCCCTGAACTGTGGATAAGATACTAGAAATGCATAATCCTTCTTCAAAAGAGATCTGAAGCATTGCCCTTATCCCTGAAATCCATTAAGGAAAAGATTCCACACATATTAGCTCAACTAAAAATGTTTTGGGATAACCTATTTCTTTCAAGGCTATAAGACAGTATAAATAATGAAGAGACTATTGAAAAGTCCTAGTTTATATCATAACAATTAAAGAGTATAAAAAACAAACCATAAAATGCTTATGATTTACATGTTTAACCAAGCACTTATGAATTGAAGGTTTTTTCTTTTTTTCTTTCTAAAATAGGAATTCTTCACATCATTTGAGAGTCAGGAAATGTGGGGTGTTTTTTCTCTCCATTTTTCTCTTTGTTCCTCTTACTGTATCACTTTTCACAGAATCTTGGTGAGTGGAGCCACTTTTCAAATTGCACTAGGCAATTATGTTTACAGACCAAGCTCTGGGAAAGAAAAAACAGAAAGACTGTCAGTTATAACACAGACTTATTCCCAAATAATGGCTGAAATTAATGTGTTTCTAACTACTTAAATATCCAAGTAATGCTTAAAATCCCTCTCTACATAAAGAGAAACTTGCCAGAACCCACTCAGTGTTAGTCCTTCTCTGAAACTGATGTCTCTCCATTCTTACAGATTATCCAGATCTAAATAAGCTGTTTATTGCAGTCTGCAGACACATAGTTAAATTTTGGTGGTTGTCATACATATCTAGATCCAGGATTTCTACTGCTTTGGAAAACATTTAGCAGTGTCCACCCGCTGACATTTAGAGGTATATCAGTTGGAGCACCTGAGATATTTCACTGTGATATGAACAGCAGAAATGTGTCCAGTGATTCATGAAGCTGGAAAAGAGAGCATGAACCAGGGTAGAGGGTCTTATATTAACAGATTCTTGTGAACTCCGACACAGAGTAGAATGATGGTTGCCAGGGGCTGGAAGATGGGGGAAATAGGGAAAGGTTGCTCAAAGAGTACAAACTTTCAGGTACAAGATGAATAAGTTCTGGGAATCTAATGTATAGCATGGTGACTATAATGCACAATTTTATATTAGATACTTGAAAGTTGCTAAGAGAACTGATCTGAAATGTTATCATCAAGTATTACAGAAAATGGTAATCAGGTGAGGTGACAGAGATGTTAACTAATTCTCCTTGTGGCAATCATTCTGCAATAGAGAGGTGTATCAAATCGTCACACTGTACACGTTGTATTTAAACAATGCTATATGTTCCTTATGACAATAAAGTAGGGAAAATTCAATTGATAAAGGGAAGCCTTTGATAATGCCCAAAAGGATAGGGAAAGCGTCAGATTTGAATTTTACACCCAAGTGACTGGAGATAGTGTGAGAACAAACTGTGGGGGGTTAGATGAAGGACAGGGACTATCTAGCAAGTCTCAGTGTATGGTGGTGAAAATCCGAATTCAGGTAGTAATGGTGGGAGCAGGGGAGAAACACAGAGAGAGATTTTAAGGAGACAAAATCCAAAGAACTTGATCAAAGACTAAATGAATCGTTGGATGGAGGGATGGATCAATGCTTTGCTGATCCATTCCCTAAACCCTATTATTATCAATGACATTAATTTGTGAACAGCTGAATTTGCGCTTGAATGTCTATGGAGAAGGGTAATATTTCTAATATTTAACAACCATGGATTTAACAGCCCAGGCTCTCATTTTGGTTTTTAAGACTGACCCAGAGAGACAGGAGTGTCTTTGCTGTGCCACATCCTAACCCTTAAGTTATTGGATCGCTGGGAGATCCAGGAGACCCCAAGGGAAGAAATGGGGTTGCAGGAATCTGGTGGCAGAAGGATTAGGGTACCAGGACAGTAACTACTAAGCAAGCAAGCGGCCTTACAGCATTTTAACAACTGGTATGGCTAAATATTAGCTCTGGCTGTGATGATGACCAAAAACAGCAAGCAGGCCACAAGAGAGATTTACCCCATTTCTAAATAGATCAATAGCCACACAAATTCATAGGAATCCTCATCTGTGCTTCACCAAACATTTCAAGTTAAGGTGAAAAAGAAGGTTGAGAACCAGGAGGCCTAAGCTGGCATTCTGGCTCTGCCCCTTAATAATGTATGACCTCAGGCAAATATTTAACTTTTCTGAACTTCATTATTCTCCTTTATAAAATGGAACTAATAGCATTTACCCCGAGTACCTCCCAGGGATGCAGTGTGGATCAAGTAACATAATATACACAAAAGAGCTTTGTAAATTATGAAGCTCTCTGTAAAAGTTGGTTATTGTTTCAATATTCATGCTGTAACCTGAGTTTCCCTAAGCGTCCTCCGGCTGTGGAAGGCTTAATGACATAGGAATGGCATTAATTTAAGCTGCAATAGGTAGTGCTTGTTCCCGCCTGCTCTCCCAGGATCTCAGCCTCTAAAACATACTTCTGAGGACGCACCAGAGCAGTCAGGCCAGTTGGCCCTCACCTCAGCTGCACAGCTTCTGCGGGGCGCCATCTTGGAGGGTGTGGCTATTGTTTCTCCTGATTCAAATAAATACTTGCCCAGTCACCTGTGATGAGACACATCAGTGCTTCTGCGGTGTCCTCTCGGCCACTGCAGTTGAGAACTGCAGTCACTTCCTGCTAGGAACATCCACTGAAGCCCACACAAAGAGAGAGGAGCTATCCTGGGCTTCGGGTGGTGATCCTCAACCCCAGCTACATACTGACTTCTCCTGGGAAAATTTGATTTGATTTTTCCTTTATTTTATTTTATTATTTATTTATGTACTTACACATTTATTGGACAGTGGCTTGTTTCTCTATTTCTTTCTTTTTTTTTTTTTTAATATTTTTATTTATTCCTAAGAGAGAGAGAGAGAGCGTGAGCAGGGGAGGGTCAGAGAGAGAGGGAGACACAGACTCTGAAATAGGCTCCAGGCTCTGAGCTGGCAGTCACCACAGAGCCCGCTCGAACCCACGAACCGCGAGATCAGGACCCAAGCGAAAGTCGGACTCTTAACCAAATAAGCCACCCAGGCTATACTATAAAAGAAGAAGGACATTCTGTCTTCTTTTTCCTTCATTGAAATATAGTGGAGGGGAGCCTGAATCATTCAGATGAGCATCTGACTTTGGCTCAGGTCATGATCTCACGGTTCCTGGGTTCAAGCCCCCCTGTGCTGTGTGCTGACAGGTCAGAGCCTGGAGCTTGCTTTGGATTCTGTGTCTCCCTCTCTTTCTGTCCCTCCCCCACTCTCACTCTGTCTTTTTCTCTTTCTCTTTCAAAAATAAATATTAAAACAAATTTTTTAATTAAAACAAAATGAAATATAGTTGACATACAATGTTATAGTAGTTTGGAGTGTATTGCATAGTGATTCAATAACTCTATACACTATACTATGCTCCTGGGAAGATTTTAAAGTATCAGTGCCTACATATAGGAGGATTAGGAGGAACTTAACAGAGGACCAAGGGGGAGAAGAAGGGCGGAAATGGTGGGGGAAAGGGAGAGAGGCAAACCATGAGAGACTCTTGAATGCTGACAAAAACTGAGGACTGATGGATGTGGGGGAGGAGGACACTTGTGGGGATGAGCACTGGGTGTTATGTGGAAACTAATTTGACAATAAACTATTTGTAAAAAATAAAAAATTAAAAAATTAAAAAAAAAATAAAGTATCAGTGCCTAATCCCTTCCCTCATCAGATTAATGGAAGTCACATCCATGGAGTTAGAACCCAGGCATCAGTACTTTTTAAAAACAAACATTCAAGTGGGTGTTGAGGGCCAGTCTTTAAGTATAAGAAAATTCTGTTTTATTTTTACATCACACTTTCACTTTCACCTTATTTTATATGTATATTTTATAATGTACATAAATAAATAAATATATTAATCTGTGAGCTCCAAATTTTTTATTAATGGGGCATCAGATCGAGTTTTGTGGAAGTCCATTATCTTTCTGGCATTTGTGACACTCACAGGTTCTTGATGTAAAATTGACTTTTTTTTTTCTAATCTAAAGAAATCTACAGCTCAATTTTCCAATGGTCTCATATATGGACTTTTAAAATTGATAATTGAGTTGAAGTTCCTAAATCCTAAAAGTACTGGTGAAAGACACAAGCTTAAAAGGGATTTTTTGGTTTGTGTGTTTTTTTGTTTCTTTTGTTTGTTTTTTGGGGTTGTTTTGTTTTGTTTTGTTTTGGTCAAACTGGTCTCCTGATTCCAAGACCAAGGGTTTTTAAAAAGTACTTAAATATTGCATATTTAAATATGAAATACCAATACACATGTGTAGAAAATTTTTTAAATTTTGAATATGAAATAAAGATAGTAGCTTTAAAACAACATAGAGAGACTTTCTCAGATGCTTTTCAATCTGGGAGTAAAGTGACCATGTGTATTTTGCCAAGCAAAAGGGCCTCAACCATAAGACTTTTTTTCCTTTCAGGATAATTTTGTAAACAGCTCGCTTCTTAATTAGGCAACATCAAAATACTCAGCTAAGTGACTCATCTCTACTACATTGCAGAGGGATTGAAAAAAAGGCTATAATTACTAATACAAGCTCCTTGCAAATAGTTTTACACACACACACAACATATATACACATTCCTTTTTCATTCTGTACTGTGCATTATTTAATAAGTTATTAAATCAAAACAGTTATAGAAAGCCTAAGTGGTCATATTATTAAAACTTTGAATTTCATTGGAAGGTGGAAAAAACATTTCCTGTGATTATCAAATCAAAACCCCCTTGGGTCCCATCACAGGGCCTTTCAAAAGCAGCCGTGAGCATTGAGAGGGGAAAACTTTGCCCACATGAGAACCTCAGCTCTACTTTGTTGAGGAAGTGATGATTGAAGTTTAATTCATTGGGTCACATGGCCCGGAAATGCTGTGCCAGCTTGGATCTTACTTTGAGTTTCCTTAATAAACTCAGTGTATTTTAGTTCAAAGATGCGAAGACCTGTTGGTAACTCTTTGGCAACAGTTAGCAAACCATATGAAAACTACCTTCAGGCACCTCATGTATAACTACAAGAATTCCAGCTGTCTTACTTTAGTCTGTATTTCTAGAGAATACATTTCTTCCATTAAAATGTATGCCACAGAGAAAAAAAAAATTTAATAGAACAAGTTCATTAATTTGCTTTTATCTAAATATCTACTCAAAGAAGTTGGTTGTCTAAACTCTTCAAGCAGCTCCTCATATTAGAATGTCAAGTTCTTTTCTAGATTTAGCTAATGGGTCAGGAATGTAAACTTGACTTTGGTTGCCAAAATTTTTTCATTGTAGATCTTTCCAATCTCATAATTTCATTTTAAGCCAAGTTTTTCCCTCTCATCCTATTTTCCCTGGTCATCTTAGAAGCGGGATTTTAGTTAAACTCTTCCTGTTTCTGCATTATGTATAGAAGGTATTTTATCTCACATTGTAATCACCTTGGCCAACAAAATCACTCCAAATCTCTCTCATTTATGTATTCCCTTTTGATGAGAAATTATAACAAAATGAAAACATCAAAGTTTGCACTTTCATTAGATGGGGAATTCAGATTAAAATAATCTATTACTTAATGAAAAAGATAGAAGTAATACTTTTTTAGTTATTTACAATAAATTCTGTTTTAGTCTGTCCCATGTTTATATAGATGGGACTTTTTCAAGGGTTAATCCCATGAATACCAGAATTTGATAAGACTATGAATAAATAAGACAATTTTTTTTAAGGTCCTTCTAGGAACTGTTAACTTTCTTCACTGAATCTATTTCCCACATGGCTTAACATTTAAACAACAATGTTAAGAGAAGTGAGTCTACTCAGGAAAACAGTGTGGAAGTTCCTCTAAACATTAAAAATAGAACTACCCAATGACCCAGCAATTGCACTACTAGGAATTTATCCAAAGGATACAAAACTGCTGATTCGAAGGGGCACATGCACCCCAAAGTTTACAGCAGCATTGGGGCGCCTGGGTGGCTTAGTCGGTTAAGCGTCCGACTTTCGCTTAGGTCATGATCTCGCGGTTCATGGGTTCGGGCCCTGTGTCGGGCTCTGTGCTGACTGCCAGCTCAGAGCCTGGAGCCTGCTTCAGATTCTGTGTCTCCCTCTCTCTCTGACCCTCCCCTGCTCGCGCTGTCTCTCTCTCTCTCTCCTAGAAATAAATAAAACATTAAAAAAAAAAAAGTTTACAGCAGCATTATCAACAATACCCAAATAATGGAAAGAGCACAAATATCCATCAACTGGTGAATGGATTAAGAAGATGTGGTATGGACACACACACGCACACACACACACACACACACACACACACACACACACACACACACACACACAATGGAATACTACTCAGCAATGAAAATGAATAAAATGTTCCCATTTGCAACAATGTGGATGGAACTGGAGGGTATTATGCTAAGTGAAATAAGTCAGTCAGAAAAAGATATCCTATGATTTCACTCAATTTGGAATTTGAGAAACTTAACAGATGATCATAGGGGAAGGGAAGGAAAAGTAAGATAAAAACAGAAGGGGAGGCAAACCACAAGAGACTCTTAAATACAGAGAACAGACTAAGGGTTCATTGGGCTAGGGGAAATGGGTGATAAGCATTAAGGAGAGCATTTGTTGGGATGAGCACTGGGTGTTATATGTAAATCACGAACCACTGGATTTTACTCCCGATGCCAAGACTACACTATATGTTAATTAACTTGAGAATAAAAATAAATAAATAAATAATTTGAAAAAATTTTAATTAAGGGAGAGAGAGAGAGAAGTAAGTCTACCAGAAATCAGGAAGTAGGTATAGACTTGAAACAAATGTTGCAAAGAGATAATCATGTGTAATATTAAAAAACCTGCAATAGTTAATGACTATGGCAAAGGTGCCAAGTATGGGCTAAGATAAAAGAAGGAAAGATGAAAAAAGAAAAAGCATCTTGCAACAGTTAAGTCTAAGGAATAGCGGGAAAAGCAAACTGACAGTCTTCACAAATAGCATCCTATTATTCATTGGGCTAGTTTTGGATAGAGAAAAGTACTTTAAGGTAAAATTTTATATTGTCACTGATTCTTTCTTCACATCAAAAACATATGTACACACGACATAACAGTGTATAACCTTGAAACTCATAAAAGTAATGTATATATAAAAGAAAAGTCCTAAGCAAATAATCTATGAAGAGGAAAATTACCAAAATACCCATTAGGCAATTGCAGAAGATATGTCGGACAGCACTTATTAAAAGGATAAGCAAGCTAAATGATATGTAAAATTTTATCAGTTCTTGGTGGTATTCGTTATTTGAATTCGTAAAAGTAAGATATTACCATTGATGAGAATGTGACAAATATAAAATAAAGAAGATACTTTATCCATTGTTTGACTAGATGAATGAACAATAAGAGCAACAATTTAAAAAGCCCACAATATTGTGGCTGATTGAGGCAACGGAGAAAAACTGAAGAAAAATCCATAGCAACCTACAAATATTTGAAAGATAATGGCTAGAAATTACTTAAAGAATTTGATGCAGTACGTTAGATTTAGCTTCAGGCAGGAGTGAAAATTCAAATCGCTGTTTTTGCTCATTTATTATGCTCTGCCCTCTCAATTCAATCTCACAAGAACTTTGTAAACTAAGGGCTGCTACCTTTATTTATCTGATAAAGAAAAGAGGGTTTACATGGGTTAACAACTTGTCCAAGGGTTTATATAGCCTGGAAGCAAGTAAGAGATTTTAATACAATCTGTCTGTCTCACAGGTCACTTTTGGAGCATTTGATGAAGTTCAGTAGATCCTTAAGTGTGCCAAAGGGCGAGGGGAAGGGGTCTAGGGAATTTGGATCTTAGGTCACTGTTTCCTCTTTGAACAAAATAGTTCCGCTGTTGTTTGTTTTTTACTGGAGATCTGTATGAGATTGCAGTAAAAACAAATAGGCAAACAAAAACTCTCCCGAGAAAGTTTCAAGGATACTCTACTACATAGTGCTGCCTCTAGGTCAGCCTTCAGAAGTTCTGGGCTGAAAAAAAAACGTATGGGAGACAAAAGTGTCCAGTTTAACTCTTTCTCTAGAGGTATTAATGTGGAAAAGAGACAATCATATTTTGCAAACAAGTACAGTCCCTTTTCTTCCTCGATGTACAAGAATATAAGAGAGTATCTCTCAGATACTTTCTAGAATGAAAATGACAAATTTAGAGCACCCAAAGCCTTGGCTGTCATGGGTATTCCGTCACTGCTGGGTCAAATCAGAGTCTTAGAATGTTTTCCAGCAGAACAGTCCAGCAGTTCAACAAGTCAATCAGAGATATGTGGACAATTCCATTTTATTTGTATACCATCCTTTTCCATAAAAAAAATTTAGAACACTGGTTTTCTGTAAAAGCAATAGAATAATTTTTAAAAACACTATGAAGGAAAAAATAACACATCCTGAAGAAATTTACTTTTCCTTAGAATCAAAGGAGTTTTTTTAAAGGCTTCAACCTGAATTTTCAAAATAAAATCATCTCAGTTCTGCCACTGTGGTCAGTGGAAAGTATGAAACCACATATCGAGTACTGTTTTCTCCTTCACTCACTACCTGCGACCCGAGACCCTAGCCCCTCTTTTTGTTCCCATGCTTTCACTGGTCTCTGTTGGGCCACTTACCTCAAGCTAAATAGAATGAACAGAAGAAAGAAACTTTCTTGAGCCCTCTCGTCAACTTGCAGATGTATAACCCTTCCAGAATCACAAAACCTCGAGGTTGTTGCTCTCCAAATCTCATAAATGCAGTCAGAGCAGTGTCAGTGTGACTACCAATTCTAAGAGCAAGCTTTTCACTAAAGCAGGGCGTATTTTATGCTGGAAGAAGAAAATGTTCAATGTTCGGGAAAGCACTGTTTTACGTAAACCTTCTTCAGCATGGGGACGTGTTGGGCAGCAAGATCAGACTGTGACAGAAATGCAAAGACTGAAGGAAAGAGCAAGAGTATTTACTTAATCTTGGGGGGTCAGAAAAGGTGGGAAATACTATTCGGCTCTTCTCCTTTTGCAAGAAGATGCGTACACAGCAGGTTACAGTGTTAGAAACTTTGTTAGGTAAAAAGAAAGAATTTTAAAAGATTAAAAGAGATTTGGTAGAGGCAGAGGGGAGGATTTTTTTTTTTCCATTCTACTTTTTAAGAATGGAGTTTTGTGATCCACCTGGGTGGCTCAGTTGGTTAAGTGTCTAACTGCAGCTCAGGTCATGATCTTGTGATCCATGAGTTTGAGTCTTGCATCAGGCTCTGTGCTGACAGCTCAGAGACTGGAGCCTGGAGCCTGGAGCCTGCTTTGGATTCTGTGTCTCCCTCTCTCTTTGCCCCTCCTCCACTCACGCTCTGTCTCTCTCGGCCTCTCAAAAGTGAATAAATGTTAAAAAAATTAAAGAAGGGAGTTTCGTGTGATGGAAATTTACCTAAGACATTTTCAACCTTCTAGGAGATTTATGGGGTTTTGGAGGTGGGCAGAAAAAGAGACAGAAGGTCGGTCTGTGCTTTCAAAAAAAAAAATCTATGAAAGACCAAGATGGAAACTCTAGATATTGGCAAGAGAGACAGAGCTTCAGCTTTCTGGCTTCTCCAACAGTTGATCATTAGAAGAAAAAGTAGAGTCCAGGAGAACTCTCCAGAAGGGCAGAGGTATATCAGGCAAGAAAAGCCACATAAGGCTGACAAAAAAAAACAAAATCTTATCGGGTTAAAGCAATCAAGTTTTGCTTCTTGTTCAATCTACATACATGTCTGCCGTTTCTGCTCATAGCATTCACTCACAGAGCACCCACCATTTCACACTCACTGATGGAGCACCCTCCCATCTCCAATGTGCCAGAGAGAATAAGAGAATACTAAAAGCTCTCACACTGGCTAATAAATGATCTTCTTGTAAGTAACATACATCACTTCCGCATAAAACTTATTAACCAAAACCAATCACATAGCCCCACTGAGCCACCATGGGGATGGGAAGTAATAACCGCATGTATGCAGAACAGGGAATAACAAGAAATAGTAGGAAAATAGCATTAATAACCACCCCAAGAGGACATCCTCCTGTCTCTCAGATACCTAATTAGGTGTAGTGGAGTCCCAACATAGGCCAGAGGAATTAAACTTATAACATTGTTTCTACTTGTATGCAGGAAGTTTAAAATAGAAGTAATATACAACGTTTAAAAAAAAAAAAAAAAAAACCTGGGGCGCCTGGGTGGCTTAGTCGGTTTAGCGTCCGACTTTCGCTTAGGTCATGATCTTGCGGTTGGTGGGTTCGAGCCCCGCATCGGGCTCTGTGCTGACTGCCAGCTCAGAGCCTGCAGCCTGTTACAGTCTGTGACTCCCTCTCTCTCTGACCCTCCCCTGCTCATGCTGTGTCTCTCTCTCTCTCCTAGAGATAAATAAAACATTAAAAATTTTAAAAAAAACACCACTAAGCTATATATATGCCTACTTTTGATACATCTATAATAAAGCTTATAAATATTTGGAGCATGTAAATAGACTGGCTTGGGAGAAATCCACATTGATTTAGTCAAAAGTATGTATCATGAAATATCTGCAAATTAATTCAATATTATTATTTTGAATTAAAATAAGAACTAGTTAGAGTAATTACATATCGTTGGGAATAAACTTTCATGGAACTTCCTCCAACAGAAAAAAAAAGAATGTGTTAAGTTAATGTATTCAAAGATGAACACATTACAATTTCCTCTCTCAAAAAGCCACAGAGAAGTGAACTGTATAATAACAGTTGGTCACAGGAAAAACTAAACCCAGGTATTTTTGCTTCTGAATGAATATCAGAGCTATCTTTCCAAGTCCTTCAGAAGATATTACTATCATTATTCCAAAAACTCAAGAGAAAATACTTCATACCATATGCCAAATAATCAGATTTAGCTTAGACTTATTGAACTTAAATAATCAAAATGTAATATATCCCAAACATCTAGCATATCAGTCAGGAACTTCTAGATCTGTTGATGTCTGTACTATAGAATTTTTGGTTTCATGGCAGTCCAGCTTTTCCTTGGACCAAGAAAGGATTCAGACAGCTTGGCCTGAAGTTTTACAATAGATTTGTGTTTGGAATATACTTCAAAGAGATAAAAACTAACTTTCATTTGAAAAGCAATAGAAGCTTTGTTAATGTATCTTAGGTCAAAAAGACACATTGACTATAGTTATTCATTCTTGCTTTGCTTATGTTTTAATGATTGACTTTCTACTGCAAGAACAATAAATTAGGTGACGTGGGATATCATTGTTTGGCTGCAAGTAACAGAAAACAACTCTGAGTAAGAAAAGCAGAAAAATAATGTATTGAAAGAATCAAAGGTAGCTTACAAAACCAGAGAAGCATGCACCAGGCTTGAAATACAATAGGAATTAAGGCATCAAGAACTAGATCAGGATGCAGGAGTCTCTGGATGAAGAAGCTGTAATCAGGGGCGCCTGGGTGGCCTAGTCGGTTAAGCGTCCGACTTTCGCTTGGGTCATGATCTCGCGGTTCGTGGGTTCGAGCCCCGCGTCGGGCTCTGTGCTGACTGCCAGCTCAGAGCCTGGAGCCTGTTTCAGTCTGTGACTCCCTCTCTCTCTGACCCTCCCCTGCTCACGCTGTCTCTCTCTCTCTCCTAAAATAAATAAAACATTAAAAAAAAAAAAAAAAAGAAGCTGTAATCAATTTTTATGATTTTACTAAACTTGAGAGGGGCAACATACCCTGACCGATTATTCTATTATTCTTGTACACCAAGGAGAAAAGGTAATTTTCTGAAAAGAATTCGGATTGTTTTTACCAAATCAAGACACAATAACACAACGAATGCCTAATAAAACAAATATGTACTATACTAGGATATGTTGTGAAGAGCTTGTAAAGTTAATAAAATACTTTTTAGGAGTGCCACAAACTTCCACAAAACTGAAAACATTGACATTTGAGTTCCAATCTTATCAGATTTCCTCTCAATGTAAGTTCATCTGTGTGTGTGTAATTATACATGTATATATTTGTGAAGCAATTAGCCGTATGCTATAAAGTCATTCAGAATAAAAATGGTAGAAAGCAGGATCTGAATTATTTGAATTTAACTTCCAAATGCAAACACATGTAAAGATAAGACACATTCCAGAACACCAAATAGTGTTACAACTCTGAAAACAAGGTGTATGGCAGAGAAAGGAAATCAGGTTTGCAGTAGAGAGACCAGACGATGAAGGACTTATGTGCTGGGAGTCTGGAACTGTTCCATGTAAGGCAATGAGGCACCAGTAAAGTTTATGTAAGTATGACATGATATGATCAGATCTGTGTTTGTATATTTATTTGTTTAACCGCTGGTGGAAATGTGTAGGATGGAATAAAGGAAACCACAGGAAGTAGGAGGCCTGATTAGGCAATCGGCAGTGATTTAGGCAAAACAAAGTTACAGGGGCCTGACCTAAGACAATGACAGTAGAGCTGTTAGGAACTGCATTAATTAGCTTTTTCTATGTAACAAACTACTCCCCAAAACTTGGACATTTAAAGCAACAACATTGATTTCGCTCATTGTTTCTCAACTGTAGTGGGGGTGGGGTGGGTGGAGGGAGCTATGTCCCTCACCAACACCATCAGTGAACATGTGAAAGTGTCTGGAGGTATTTTTGGTTATCACAGTGAGAAGCAGTGCTACTGGCATCAGTAGTAGAGGCCAGGTACGCTGCTAAACATCCAACAGTTCATAGGACAGCCCCTAAGAATTCTCCAGTCCAAACTGTCAATGGTGTCGAGATTGAGAAATTAGCTTATGATTCTGCAGGTCATCACTTTGGTCTGATCTTAGCTGGGATTCTGCTGGCTGGGGCCATGCTCCCATCTCAACAAACTAATTCATGTATTTTGTGTTCAGATAGTTGTCAGCTGGGAGCTGGCTGATCTAAGGTGGCTCTGGTGACCTCCTCTCTGTCCTATCCTCTAGGAGGCTGGCTAGAATTGTGCATGTAATGGAGGCCAGGCTCCAAGAGACCAAGAAGAAATGTGCAAGGCCTCTCGAGGCCCTGTCTCAAAATGCACACACTCTCAGCCCCATTCTATGAGCAGAAGCAAGTCACAAGTTCAGCCCAATTCCCGGAATAGAGAAAGATCATGCCTCTTGATATGAAGGCTATAAAAGAACTGGGATCATTTGTGCATTCTACCACAAAGACAGATTCTTGGAATAGTTAGGAGGTAGAATCAAAGCAACTGGTGGTTTCTGGTGGAAAGAGAGAGAAACCTACATTAAAATTATATTGGAAGTCCATGAATAATTGAATCTTGTTTTGGGCTACCTACCTCCCTCTACGGTTCCCAGAAGAAAACACATATACATAGAGAACAAAGCAAGATAAGAATGAACCCCTTCATTTATATCTGGGGATGTTGGCTCAAACGCCAATAGAGACGTTTTGTGAACCATCTGTTTCACAGAGGAGATCCTTTTGCTAAGCAAGTTCAATCTTAAAAATGTAGAATAAAAGCAGGATGAAAGCCCTTCCATGTCTAGTCCATTCAAAAATGCATTCTCCATTCTCCAAAGTGGAGAAAAGTCACATCTATGCAGAGGGAAACAAGCAAAAGAAGGAAAGCTAAGATAGGGAGAAGATTTAGGAGGGGGAGGGGGGAGGCAGGAGAGGAGACCTATGGCTGCATGGTGGCTCCCTGCGAACCTTCCCAAAGCTGTTGAGAGGAAGAACACATCCTGAAAAGACCTAGCCCATGTATACTATCCTCACCAGGGCAAGGTCAAACACGATGTCCTGTACCTGATCAATCTCTGGTAATGTTCCTCCTACTGGAAAGAAGTGGCTCTTTAACCTGATCCACTCCTTTGGAGGAAATAGAGAGAAGGAATTTTCAGCTTCAGTTTCTACCTGCTAACTGGTGGTAAACCATTAGATATAGGCTGCAAAGGAAAGGAAAACTTAAGGTGACTCCCAAGTTCCAGACTGAGCACCTGGGAATGCTACATTTAAGAATCCTTCAGCATAGCTGGTAGTAGATGGTGTGTGTATGAAGAAATTACCCTTGGAGAGAGTGCAAAGCAAGCCAAGAGCAGAGCCTTGGAAAATAACAGCATTTAGGCAGCAAATGGAAAAAGAGAGGCTCATAGAGCAGATTCAGTAGGCTGGCTAGAGATGTAAGTGAAAATCAGGATGGGACAAAGAGTTGTAAAAAAAAAAATCAGAAAGTTTCAAAAATTTGGCTATGGCTACCATAGTCAAATGCAGGAAGGATAAAAAGTAAGATTAAAGACCAAAGTGAACATTTGCTTTGGCAATGATCATGGATGACTCAGTATTTACGAGTAAATGAAAATTGAGATTAAGGTTGCAAGTAATGATTATCCTTTTATTGAATAAAGATGAAGGAAGAACAGAGATATAGGAACATGTGATTATGAGAGTTTTTTATTTAAAGAGACACGCTGAGGGGAGGATTCACTAGACTGGTTGAACACACAGCAGAGAGGCAGGATGGAACAATGTCTCAACGGCCACAAAACAAAAGAATTACAGAATTCCATGTTGAAGAAGGAGTCTCTTGTAGAAGAAGAGAGAAGCAGAACCCAGCAAATGAAAGAGGTTAGGAGATGGAGGTCTTCAAGCTGATAGCTGCCCTTCCTCTGTCGATCAGGGAGCAGCCCTCATTTATCTGTTCCGAATGAGCTGGGGAAGGGTGGTGTCAATCCGAGAGCTGGTGGACAGCAACACATATAATATTAGATTTTACACACTCAGTTTCCATTTTATAAAGATTGTGATGCACTCAGAGTGGAAAAATAGTGACGACTAGAAAATCTACAAAAAACCTAAAGCCTTGAAATGGAAGATGTTCTAGCAATGTTTAACGTCAAATAGAGGAGGTAAATAAGTAGAGAAACATACTATACCAGCACTGAAATGCATTTATTCCACATTTAGTGACTAACTATGCCACGTCCTCCAAAGAATAAAGGACCCTCGGTCCCAGCCATTGAAAAGCTCACATTCTGCAAGAGAGAGAAGAGAGCAAAGCCTTGAAGGGAAGCTAACTGCAAGAGAGGTGCACGTTGTGCTCCAGAGGTAGAAGGGGAAGCAGTTAACTAATCAAGGGGGTAGGAAGGGAATCAGGGTGAGAGAAGAATTCTGGAAACAAGCGGCAATTGAACTGAGACTTGAAGAGACGAAGAATTCCATTAGGAGTCTGGACGAAGGTTGGACAGGCAATCTGAAAAATGGAACGAATTTGCAGAGGTGGAAAGTCTCAGGTAGAATCTAGTCAAACAGGCACATCAGGAGCCCTCATCCCTCTACCAGTTGCTTAAATAATCCTTTATTCCCTCTAAATGTCCCCAACTCATCACATACATTCTGCACTTTTTAAAAATTGGGGCAAGAAAATTAGGACTTGCCTGTTCTCTATTACTCCTGTAGATAAAACACTTGCCAATATTATCCTTCACCCTCAAGTTCTTGCCAAGCAATCGAAAGAATACATTTCCACGGAGAAGTCATACATGAATCATTGCTTTCCACTTAACCCTTTATAGAGGTATTTGCATTCTATGCTCATACTTCCAGGCACAGTCTTTATAATAGAGAAAATGTAGGCCTCGAGGAGAGAGAAAAGGGAAGGGAATGGAAAGGAATGTCTCTTAGCATCTCTCTTCAAATCACATGTCACATCATTTGCTCCACTTATACTTTCATGCTGGCCCTGAATAACTGAAAAGGTTGCATTGCGTCTTGAATTTTAAGAAGTAATATAATACATAATTCACTCCCTGCATTAATTCAGGTGCAATCTTAGACAAATTGAACAATTGCAGCCACTAAGCAGGGTTAACTGGAAAATGCTCCATCCTCCATGAAGGCAACCTCTGAGGAATCTGGTGTGTTTTGAAGTTTAAAAATAATACAAATGTGTACAGAAAAGATAGAATGAGAAATACGGTTCCTAAAAACACTGGTTAAAAATAGTATCTGAGTTTAATTTAAAGTGAGATTATTCCAATCTTTCTATTAAAAGATAAAACGAGAGAAAATACTACATGCTTTCCTAACCGCAGTTTGTGCATAAGAATGTAATTTTGTTTTAAAGAACACAAACACTACTGCAATTCTCGAAAATACCAAGCTTTGCAATCCTCTTAGTTAAAAATAAAGTTTTTGACGAGACTGCCAGGAATGCAAGGAAGTGTAGATAAATGTATTTTGGAGTAATTATAAAACCAATTTCCAATGCCCCCACTGTGTCTGTCAGAGCTCGCAGCAGATAACACTGGCTTTCTGGTTGGTTCCACTGATAAATCCAAGGCCAGACTCAAGCAGGATTGTAAAATCCAGAAACACATTGTTTTCAGAATATGAAAGAGAAGTTTGAATATATCGGATGGTTTAGGGTGATAGTAAATGAGCTCCATTACATGCCATTTTTATCCATAAAGCCCTAGTTATACTGAGGATCTAAAGGAGAGAAACGTTAACATCCCAGGGCAACGGTGGTACTTAAACCCATGAACACACCTGGATCATGTGTTGTCTTAAAATATCAGCATCACTTGCTCACACTCTCTCTCTCTTTCTCTCTCTCTCCCCTTCACTCACATACACAGTCACGCACACACACACACACACACACACACACACACACACACACACACACACAGACTTCCATAAGAATACTTCTGATATTTAAGCCTGTAATGTATCAAATCCCTTTTTATTTTTGTGTTAATATCATTGAAGTATTTCCAGCCACAAAGTGGGTAACATTTTTAGAAAACCCACAGTCCTTATCGGGAAGGAATACTCAAGATGACTAAATCACTATTTTTCCTAATCCCTAAACATCTCCATTAAAAAGAAAACATATGCAACACACACACATAAATCTTTCTTTTAAAGAGAGATGATAGGCTTGATAAGGAAAAAAAGCGTTTTTGACATAGATTTCAATTTCCTTGACGAAAGGGTATGACTATATGAAAAGTTCGTTAATGCAGACTTTACTACGTTGGAATTCATGATCACTCAGAAGAGGACTGAGCCAAAATAGATCCAAGAAAATCACTAGAAAGTTGTATCTCTACAGGCGCCTGGGTGGCTCAGTTGTTTAAGTGTCCAGCTTCGGTCAAAGTCGTGATCTCCGGGTTTGTGAGTTGGGGCCTCCCGCTTTGGGCTTTGTGCTGACACCTTAGAACCTGGAGCCTGCTTTGGATTTTTGTCTCCCTCTCTCTCTCCCCCTCCCCCACTTATGTTCTGTGTGTGTCTCTCTCTCCAAAAAAATAAATAAATAAACATTAAAAATAAAAAGTTGTATCTCTAAGCATATAAATTGTTTCTAGACATTTTCATTTATGGGCATGCATAAAATTATAAGCAAGTTTTTGGATGTATTGCCCCAACCAATACTTCCCCTCTCCCGCCCAGCTCCCTCCCTACTCGCCGCTTGGGCCTCCTCAGGTAAGAGTTTCCTCAGCACCCTAGATGAAGCACCAAAGGTTGCCACTCTTAAAGACTTTGCAAAAGCCATCTCCTCTGTGAAACGCCCCCTGAGAGAACCCCCCACTCCCTGCCCTTCTCATTTGTCCCAAACTGTTTATACTGTCTTATCTCTTCCCACTGGCATCATGTGTCATTACTCTCATGCTCCCTGGACTTCTCTCTCTGGAATATAAAGGGTTCTTCTATACCTAGGACCTTTGGTTCCTTCCCCCTGGAATGCTCTTCCTCCAGATCATCCCATGACCCGATCTTTCAAGTCTCCTTCCTTTTATCACACGGTAAGAAACGCCTTCTCTGACCACCCATTACCTTGCTTTAATGTTTTTCTGTGTGTTTACTTGTTTTGTTTTCACTTTTTTTTTCTTTACGGATGTGATTTCTTTGTCTTCTCTTTCCGATGTGATTTCTTTACTTCTCTGTCTTCTTCCTCTCCCTCCCCACCCAGCCACTATCATTAAAATGTAAACTCCTCAGTGCTTAGAACAGTGGCTGGAGCATGACAGGAATTCAATAAAACTCTTGGAATGAATGAATGAAAAAATGAATGCTTATGTCCCCCACAGACAATGAGTTCCCTCAGGAAAGAGGCCATGCCTCATTGGTTTTTGTGTCCCTTTGCATCTAACATTGTGGGTACAGAATAACATAAATGTTCACTGAATAAATGATCCATTAATGAATTATTAAACAATGAATCATTATGCTTTTATTTTATACATTGGAAAATAGTAAGCTTGAACATATTAAGACCTGCTTAGAGTTGAGTTACACAATTGGTTACACAGCTTGATTATACAGTTTTAGAAAAGATAACAAAGACAGGGGACCTGCAGAAACCAAGATTTGGGAAATGGCTGTGAATTTTTAAGTTTTAATGGCCTGTTTTACATCATAAGAGCTTAACTGATTTACTGATGATGCTTAACAGTAATAAATTAAAAAAAAAAGTCTGTATTTCATTCCTTGCAACTTATAGGCTAACCTTTATGAACCCACAAAACCCGTGGCTCACATATGCTCAGAAAACTTCCCAAATGTTTGATTCTGAGGCTTGAGGGCCTCAAGGAGAGTCGGGCTGTCAGCACAGAGCCAGGAGCCAGGAGAACAGGGCAGACAGAATCCATCAGGGCCTTCTACCCTCTCCAGGAGACAGAGAGAGACTGTATGGGACCAGAGATGCCAGCCCTGGGAAGAACTCTCTAGTCATGTACTATATTTTCCAAACCAAACTTTGTGACATGGAGTCTGAGAAGGAGACATGGCTGTAATACATAGAATGCTTGAATCTAAGGTGAGCTCAGAGAATCCAGAGCTGACAGTTGCAATATTAACAGTGGAACAAGTTCGTTCTCAGATTCTTCCATATTCGGGTGAAATGCCTCACAAAACTTCTCATCTCCCTCAGCTCTAATTGACTCTGGGCTCCTCAAACTTCACCTTCAGTTTCTGAGGGGTCTTAATACTAGTCAGAGTATCCTCAAATTTTGGATGTAAGTGCTCTGATATCTAGCAAATGTTATTCTAGAGATAGATGGATCATAAGGTTACTGCTTACTAGTTTCATTAGTGATGAATCAGTTCCAGAGAAGGAAAAGCCTCAGATAACTCTTAAAGTTCTTCTCAACTCTAAGATTCTGTGGTTCTGTGATTCAATTCTCCAGAGCGTAATGTCCCCAGTATGAATGGATACAAACTAGTATGTGAAGTAAAGGTCAGAGGACAGATCCTGGAACCTAGTGACTAAAGTCCTTCCTGAAGACTCTGCCTTGAGACTTGGAAACTGCGAGATCTCTACTTTCTTTAAAATTTGTTCAATGTTTTTGGGGGGGAGAGAGAGAGTCTGTGTGCAAGTGGGAGAGAAGGGCAAAGGCAGGGGAACAGAGAGAGAAAGAGAGAGAGGGGATCTTAAGCAGGCTCCATACCCAGCACCGAGCCCACTGCAGGCCTCCAGCCTACGACTGTGAAATCAAGACCTGAGCCAAAATCAAGAGTGAGGTGTTTAACTGACTAAGACACCCAGGCACCCTGAGACCTCCACTTTCTTAATCCAAAGTCCCGAGCAAGAGACATTAGGTTTATGGTTAACTGCCCTGCTCTGGACCGCTAGCTTCCAGCAAGGCTGTGCCCTATTTCTAGAACACACTTACCATCACCAGATCATCAAGGTACATCCTTCCCTCTCTTTCACAGCCTTTAAATCCATCTTCACCATACTGCCTCTCCTAAGCAATGAGAGAGGAAGTAGCACACTTGTCCTGGGCTCTATCTTAAGAAAATTACTTTCTTACTGTAAACCTCTGTTTCTGACCACACTCTATGTGGTGTCAAGGACCAAAACTGTTCTGTGCCCAATTTCTATTTGTTGATATGTAGTTGAAAACTCTTATCAAAGTAGGGCCTTGGTAAAACTGGCAAGTGGCAAGAATGGGTCAAATTGAGTACATTTCATGGGTGAGAGAACCACGGGCCAAGTTACAGGAAAAGACCTGGCAGTCAGTTTCAAGACATTCTCTAATATCTGATAGAGAAACTGGAAAGGAGTGGATGGAGTCCAAACATTTCTCTAATTACCTTTATCTTTTAACCAGGAACTTTTCAAACTGTCAAACAATGAATACGTGCTATGCATTGTATAGAAACTTGATGCTCAAAGTATGGTCCATAAACCAGCAGCATCAGCATTACCTGGGAGCTTGTCAAAAGGCAGAATTTTGAGCCCCTGCTGGATCTGAATCTGCATTTAAAAAAGATCCCTAGGTGATATGTACGTGACTTAAATTTTGTAAAAGACTCATCAAGAATAGCAAACCTGTGACCAGACGCATCAGCATCATCTGAAAACCTGTTAGAAAGACAGAACCGTGTAAAATTTGGGGGTGTGGCCCAGTAATCTGTGTTTTAACACAACCCCCAGGTGATTCTGCTGTATACGCAAGTTTGAGAATTTCTGCCTCTGTCTTTTCTCCATTTAGCTTCAAGAACAGCTAGTTTTTGACAAAAAGCTATTTTAATTCTAAAATTCTTTAAGTGACTAAAAGAACCATATATCTGTCTGGACAGTTTTTAAAATATGTTGAAAGCCCACTAGTACTTCCCAAAGCCATATCCTTATGATTTTAAGTGCTAGTCAGAATTGATGAATGTGTATATTGAATACCATTTGCTAATTCATCTGGCATCTGGCGAAACCATATCACATTGATATGATGGATGATCCTGCTTCTCTGGAATGAGAAAACTTCCACATGGAGGCACAGTAATTATTCCTGAAGGAATGAACATAATGTAAACTGTCATCGTGTATAAGTTTTTTAGGCAAAGGATCCCCAAGGGAAAAGGCATCATGTTAAGCCTCTGTTCTCAGCAGTGGTACTCTGTGGCCTTGATCACACCCAAAGCCATTGTCAGAGCAGCTCAGACATTTCCTCCCTTTGTGGCTTTGGGTTTCATTTATCAGGTGGTGGAATATATTAAAACCTCTTCTCCCTAATGCATTTGAAATACTTCCTACTTTGAAAAAATTTTTTATTCAAAGGCAAGGTAGCTGTTAATGTCAAGAATCCAGAATGCGCTCAACCATCATATTAGAGTCTTGCACAATGCAGCTTTGCCCCGAGTAATTTCTTAAAAATATTTTATGAGGAATATTAAGATACATGTAGTTATGTTTGAAATGAACAAACCCAGCAATTTCTAGAAATGCGTACTAAAATATATCCCCAAATGAACATATAAACATACGTATAAGATAAGTTATTGCAGCATCGTTTGTTGAAACCAAGCAAAATGTCCATTGCTAGGGAGAGCACTGCTACGGGGACTCACCAACCAGAGCTAGTTCCCTCAGGGGGGCCCTCTGCTGTTGGCCAGGCATTGACTCCTTAGTTTCCAGATTATGAGGAGGGCCAGTATATTAGTCTGCTCAAGCTGCCACTGGCAAAATACCACAGACTTATTTTCCAATAAATAAGCTTATTTTCCAAGAAAAATGTGCACACACACACACGCACACACCCCTCTTTAAAACCACAGTATTAAATCATCCCTAGAATAGCTCTCAGTTCTGAAACTCTGATTCTAAGCAATACTTGGCTACAGTGATTAACAATGAAAGGAATGGAATTTTTAAGAATTTTTCTTTCAATAAAAAAATAAACTGTACTTTCCTACTTTATGAAAGTTCTATTTTTACAGTCATACTGTTTGATTTAACCTATGTTCTTTAAAAGAAGACTTCATATTGTGCTCATCAGGTAAATAGTGTAACTTCTGATGTTAGCTTACCCTTTTCGTGTAGTTATCATATTATTCAACCTACCATTTATATGTTACAAATAAAATGAAATTATATGTAATCATGAAAATAATGAAAATATAATTTTTTATTAAAATGTTTTTTTAATTTATTTTTTTTAAAGAGCGCTAGCAGGGGAGGGGCAGAGAGAGAGGGGGACAGTGGATCTGAAGCAGGCTCTGCACTGACAGCACAGAGCCCAATGTGGGGCTTGAACTCACAAACTGTGAGATCGTGACCCAAACTGAAGTCAGACACTTAAGTGACTGAGCCACCCATGCGCCCTATGAAGTATGTATTTTTATGTGTCAATATGGAATAATCTTGAAGATATATTATGCACTGACAAAAGCAAAGTACACAGAGATAAGCAAAGCATGCTACCATGTGTTAAAAAGAAGAAATACCTTTTTGCGTTGTTTACATTTTTACTATACACATGCATTACCTTTTGAAAAAAATTTAAAAAATAGATTTTATTCATGGTAAAATAGACAGGAAAGAACAGATGCTCAAGATTTCATTTTCAAGTAGAAACCCCAATCAACAGCACCAGTAGCAGCTGCTGTTTTTCTTTATTTGATAAGAGCAAAGCGGCAGATAGAAATGAAAAATAAACTCTATGAGCAGACGCCCACAGGATCAAATTCCAGGTGGCTCTCATCCCAGTTGCCATTGCTGTAAGTCCCAAAAGGGTTCTCAGTGCTAAGAAATGCTGTGATTAATGGACAGCACAAAGCATTTGGCATCAAACTGAGCTGAGTTCCAATTCGAGGTCTCCTACTTTCTAGCCATGCAAACACAAATGACTACTCTCTGAACCTCAATGTCATCAGCAGACAGGAGTCAAAATACCTGTAAACACTTATCACATAACACAATCATGAGGCTTAACATGAAACTGTAGGTGTCTGAATATAGAGCAACCAATACGGACAAAGTGTGCTCCTTTCTGGTCTCCTTTGCAAACTCCTCCTCAGCAGGCCCGTAAGGATATATTCATTCATTCATTCATTCATACATTCATTCATTCATTCAACGATAATAAATGGGCTATGTTAAACATTGGAGCTATGCCATAAAGCAGAGCAGATATATGACCTGTCTTCTTAAATCTTAGACTCTTACAGAGAAAGAGATGACAGATTAAACATCTATTATGATAAATCATGGTAAGGACCATAGTAGAGGTAGTGCAGAGCACCACAGAAAAGCATGTTGGGGGTATATCGTCATGGGAGATGTCAAGGATGGCTTTAGAGGAAGTCCTGTAAAGCTCAGACCTGACGTATAAGTAGGAATTCCTGACATGACTCCTGAGGGGAATATTCGTGGCTGCCTACTGGTTTGGTGGGCCCTGGAAGGTAGTACCTGGCAGGTGAACAGTGAGAGACCAGACCTCACAAAGCCGCTCCCCCTCTACTTAGCTGGTCACATCCATTCTTTTCCAATCCACTGGTGAATGTAGATGTTGTTGGGCACAGTTGAGGAATATGACAACTGAAGTTCAGAGAGGTCTGTCAAAGGCCACAAAGCTACTGAGTGGCAAAGCCAGGATTATTATTGTCTATGCCATGGGTGAAAGATAAATAAAATTTGTGTCATGATGCTGAGATTCTGACTCAGTATATCCAGACTTTCAGCCACACTATAGAATGCCTAAAACAGTGCTTGGTGCATAATAAATGTTCAGTAAATACGTCTTGAATGATGAATAAATCCCAAGTTTGAAGGACCACTTGAAGCATCTGCTCTCTTATAAATAATTTCAATTAATCCATGCCTCAGTCCTTGAATTGAAATTTAAGCATCTTAAAGGTCTTACAGAACTTCAAACTTCTCCCAAACCAGGTATGTTTAGAAACTGAGTTGGATACTTCTACAAAATGCTAAGGGAGCATCATGGCATTCAGAACCAGCTCCACCAAGATGTCCACCTGGACTCTGAGATAGATGAGAAATGACACTGCTTGGTGGTCCAAATAAAAAATTAATGAAATAGGCCAATCAGGAAGGATCATACAAGGGTTAGGAATTGAGCTTAGAATGTGGCTCCATAACATAGAATCAATATGACTCATTCGTTTGGAGCTGGCAAAAGAAATTCAAGACATAGTTCAGAAAGATCATGATTTTCCTCTTACAGCATGAATTTGATCCTTGCACATAGCCAAAGCAAACAATCTAATACAGTGAAGACTATGTCCAACAATGAAAAACAGAATGAGCATGACTTGCTTCATTTTCTTTTCAGCTGAGACCAAGGTATGAGGTGCTTGAGAAATTAAAGCTTCGGTGCACTGAACAAACCGTAGTGTTTTCTGAAGGACTTTGGTCTTTCGGAATTGCACTGACTATACTTTCTAGCTTTTAAACATGGCTTCTGCATCTTAATTGCCCTATTTTAACTCTGAGTAATCTAATCCTGGGCGGTAAATTAGGCCCTTTTAGTGGTCTATTAACTTTCTCCTCCCCCGAAGGGGAAATTTATTAAATTCTCTTTATGTGTTCCAGGAAAGCAAACCTTGGAACTAGCCAGTGAACTTGCAAGAACCTAGTGATAATCACGGAGTATGTTTCCACCAGCTTTTGTTGTTATTTTAATCTAGTCCAAATGTAGACTTAAGCAATTAGCTAGCTAATACTCCCTGTCTCCCTCTTCTCTTCCCTTCCTTCACATACAAACACACGCCCACTCTGTCAATTTCCCTTTCTCAACCCTGCAAAGACCTGGATAACACCTACTTGTTTTTCATATCTCCCTTCCTCTCAAAATCCCCCTCCTGACTCCCAAATCTAGGTTCAGGGGTTCCTCCAACGTGCTCTTATGGCAATTGCTCATGTGTCCATCTCCACACTAGCCGGCGGATGATGTGACAGCAGGAACCATTTTTCTGATTGTCACTGTATCCCTGATATCAGGCAAAGTACTATCATGT
This sequence comes from Proteles cristata cristata, assembly GCA_017311185.1. Lineage (NCBI taxonomy): Eukaryota > Metazoa > Chordata > Mammalia > Carnivora > Hyaenidae > Proteles > Proteles cristata. Next base: position 2,535,637 of record JAESUZ010000046.1, on the reverse strand, counting down.
GGTAAGCACTCAATACTTTTTTGTTAAATAAGTGAAGGATTAAGTGCATTAATCTAGGTCTTAGATGTTTAGAGATATAAGGAAATATAGTAATTCAACCAATTCCTTGACCATTTTCTATCAAGAAGGAAGTTATTAATTACCTCACGTTAAAAAAAATTAACTGTGGGAACATGATAGCTTTGTCTCTGAGAACCTCTGGAATGTGTAATTTTAGACATTTACATATCTGTAAATATTGAAAAACAATTTAAGATCAATAGGATTAGCAATTGTACATTATCCTGGTTTTCAGCAATTACATTTTTAGAATATGTATAATCATTTCACACACAGAAAAAAAATGCAGATTTTTGATTCCTGGTTTAATGGCTCTTCAGCACACCAAGCAGCTAACAGAAAGGCATTATGAGCCAAAGAAAAATTCAAAATTTAAAATTGGCACAAAGAGATGATGTTTGGTATAAATAAGCAAATAAGAGAAGTTGGCATCTATAAGTGTACAATGAAAAATAAAGGAAAATATATAGGGGAAATACCATGCATCATGATTTCGCCCCTAGTACCAATTTTGAAAATCAAAACTTCATTTTATACCTCTGCCTTTCACAAAATCACCCACCAAGGAACACATGAAGTCATCAATTCTTGGAAACTAAGTAAATCTGTGGTTTACCTCCCAAGGTCTCTCCCTGGCTTCTGTTATCACTGGCAACAGAACGAGTGTTCGAAGGCCACTGTGAAATCAAGAATTCACACAATCTGAAACTGCTTATGTCAGGCCTTTCTTCAGGGTGAAAATAATATTCAACAACTTTTAGCATGCGCTTACCACATCTGCACCCATTTTGGGTCAATCAGAAAAAAAAAACCCAGAACTGCTGGAAAGAAATAATCTACCCATTCAAAAGTAAAAACAGGGAAAGCCAGCTGCATATAAATCCTACAGATTGTGCTGATGAGACCCATGGGTGGGCAGAAAGAGCTGCTTCAGGAAAAGAAAATCTAACTTCCGAGCATAAAAGACTCAGAACATAGATGGACAAAACACTTGCTCTTGATTAAAAGCAATTCCTAGGAGTTAAGTGAAGGTAGTTTTATTCTATCCACCCCCCTACCTGCCCTGCCTACATTCTCAAAACAGTATTTCTTTCCCATGGGTATTGACTGACTGATCGATTGACTGATTGATTGCTCCCATCTCATCGTATTCTTTTCAAGAAAACAGAGAAGCACAAAGAAGAAAAGATGAAAAATCATTCATAATCCAATCACTCGGTAATACCACTCTTATATTGCCACTGATGGTTGAGACTTTACTAGTAATTACTCATAGCCATCAATAAAATATGGGAGAGGATTTCCTATTAAACTTTATGTCAATTCTGGGGTACCTAGGTGGCTCAGTCGGTTAGGTGCCTGACTTCGGCTCGTGTCATGATCTCAGGGTCCATGAGTTCGAGCCCCACTTCTGGCTCTGTGCTTACAGCTCAGAGCCTGCTGCCTACTTCGGATTCTGCATCTCCCTCTCTCTCTCTCGGCCCCTCCCCCCTCACACTCTGTCTTTCTCTCTCAAAAATAAACAAACATAAATTTTTTTAATTTAAAACTTTATGTCAATTCTTTCTACAGTCTTACCTCTCCCTCAGTGTAAATGGTTTTAATCAGCAAGACAATACTCAAGGTAGAATCTAACGTGTTCCATAATTACTTAACTTGTCTAATGGCTTAAATTTGTGTCATTTACAGCACGTGAGTGAACTGTAGCACAATTATGCCAGAATAGGGCTAGATCTGAGTGCTGAGAGGGGTCTCCAGGCATGAAGCCCGAGACTCCCTTCAGTAATCCAAAAGGTGAGCTGTTCCAAGTTTGCAACTGATTAGCTTTTTTTACTGTTTCCTCAGGAGGTCAGCATTCCTGGTTTGATTTTGGCAGGGACCAAATCATGGATAGTTACTTTTCTATCTGTCAAAGGCCATAGATGGAATTTTTAGCGAATCCTCTCTCAAAGAGTGTCATTCATTAATACCGATATTGGGAAAGATAGTCTAGATACATTGGTACAGAGTAATTCTGATAGGAAATTGACTCAACTCATGCTTATTGCAACCCAGGGTCCTTTACATTGTCTCATGTAATCCCAACAGTAACTATATATAATAATTGCTATGATGATTAAATGAGAAAATAAGACTCGGTGAGATTAATAAGTAACCTGAGATCAGGCTGTTAACGTGCTATGGGACCAGGATTCAAGATTGCAAATTCATATCTCTCCCCCATAACACCCTGCCTGGTTGGAGAGAAGAAGCCTTTTTATGTTAGATGAATAAGAATGTCTTTGACTATAAAAGATAATGCATACATGTGCACAGTGACCCCCAAATTCTTAAGATTTTGTGATACCAAGTAGTCAAAATTCCTAGAAGGCTTTTACTAAAACACCTAAAGCTCCTAGCTGTATGTTCTTCACGTGAAAATAGCCCCTTTCCTCATATGGTCTTTGTGAAAATTAAAGAAGAAAATAAATGGAGATGTGATAGATAAAGTATAAATCACCGTAAACATACAAAGTAGTATTGCCTGAAGAGTACTCAAGGCCATAGTTAATAAAAACAAAAATAATTGCAAACAATAGACATTGAGAGTAGTCTAAAACATTTATATTTAGAAGGAATATCTAGTGAACATGCCTTTTAAATCCCTGGTCAATCACTCAACCCATAGCTATTGGTTGAATTTTTTTGTATCTTGACCATGAGTGTTTGTACAGATACAAATCCCTGCTTCACCCTGAGAGTTCCACAAGTCATCTGTCTCTAAACCTATCTAGGAATACAAGTACATCATATCTAGTCCCTCTGGTTGTCATCAGTCAGTGCTATGTGATCGGAACTAATGCCTGCACCAACCTGTCCACTAGCTAAGTTGAAAATAGTTTGCCATACTCTCCTGACTGCACGTCTGGTATGTAGAGGGAGAACAGAGGTAACTGGCTTGGTCAATGGAATTGTTTATTTTGTTGACAGCATGAAGTAGCCAAATGAGCTGAAAATTGGCCATGATAGCTGTTCTGTCAATAACATTAATAAACTTCCTGAATCAAAATCTTAACTCTAAGGATTTATATAAATGTGGTCTATAGCTCTAAAATTTATATCGTGACTTACATAAATATTTATATAGTTTCTATAAAGATTAGCATAAAGTTGACCTTTACTACGGCTAACTGACATTTTCTTAAAAATTGCTCAGCATGACATATACTGAGAAACTGCTGAGAAGACCATGAGAAACTAAATTTTAGGGTAATTAGCAGTATGGCTTTGGAAAAATAATGTATTATTTTTTAAAAAAAGAGAGACAGAAGTGAGGAGATGAAAAAAGAGATGTGGGAAGTCTGAGAGGGGGAATGGGAAAGGGAAAGGAAGGGAGAATGCATGAGCCCTACACCAATTTCATTTAAGCTCTCCTATATACCCATATGGTGTGCAAGGACCCACATGAGGTGCTTGGGAGGCTACAGAGGTAAATGAAACACATCTTTTCAACAAATCAACAAATATTCATTAAGCTAGGAGAAAATCAGTTCTTTTAATATGTCATATCAACTGGAAATCACAGATTATCTAAAGGAGAAGTAAATCAGAAGTATGCTTAAAAAGTATCCTGCCTATTTAAACAACTTTCAGAAGATTCTATTTTCTGAAAGAAAAGATCATGGTCTTTTCCTGGCACAGAATTGGATGATGGCTCTTACTTGTGACCAATAGGATTGGGCCCAGAACCACCACAGGCAGAGAGCCATTTCATTACCTGGCAACAGGGCCAAAGTTTGTTGTTTGTTTATCATAACAAATTTTGACAGAGTATAAACGCCTCAGGTAAGCACAAATATCATTTCAAAAAAAGTTTCCCAAATGATTATATTTGAAAACAATATAAGCACCTAACTCCTGGATCTTTCTACTTTGCACAAATATGAATGTATTTCAGTGGAAAGCCTTCACCCTTGAGTGAGTCAATAACCAACATCAGGAGGGGCGCATGGGTGGCTCAGTCGGTTAAGCTCCGACTTCGGCTGAGGTCATGATCTCATGGTTTTGGGGTCGAGCCCTGCGTCCGGCTCTGTGCTGACAGACAGCTCAGAGCCTGGAGCCTGTTTCAGATTCTGTGTCTCCCTCTCTCTCTCTGCCCCTCCCCCACTCATGTTCTGTCTCTCTCTGCCCCAAAAATAAATAAACTATAAAAAATTTAAAAATAAAAAGAAAGAACCGACATCATGAATGTGGAAGGGTAACTGTCTGACTAACCTTCATCGCCTTGCTCCTCCATCTTCATGAACATATCCAGCTAACTCTTCAAGCATAAGGAGATCCATTATTTTTAAGAAGTCCTACTATAAAACCAATAGAGTAGTATGAAAAACAACAAAGTCGCTCTAGTGCGCTAGTTTCTAAATGAAGCACGCAGCTATGTTTTGACTGAACAAAGTTCAAGTATTTATGCCTTTATTCTTGCCAAGATTTATTCAAAACATGTTTTCGGTGCCATTGAGAATGAAATTGAATCTGGAAAAGACAATAATGGGTACTATAAATAATGAACAAATTAACACAAATTGCCAGGAAACCCCTCAAATAATTCTCTCTGAATCACAAAAACGTGCACTTGGCATGTATATTTCAGCTTGCTTCATTAGAAAACATCTTTTTCTCAGATACGTCAGGCCAGCTTTAATCAAATGCTACTCATGTCTAACTTCAGTGACGTGATCCTGCTTTATGCACTTCTAAATATAGAGGAGACACAATTTTTCAAGGGTTAAATCAAAACATACATTACAACTACATAAATCCTCCTTATGCACAAAAACAGAAGGGGGGTGAGCTGCTGTGGGAAATATTTCTGTCCATTGTTTAACGAACACAATGAAAAGTATTAAATAAGCAGAAAAAGGCAACACTTGGAGTAAACACCGTAACAGCAGGAGACACGACAGTTTGCAATTATTCTGGAGTGATAACCTTAGAGGAGGAAGGACTAGAGGCAGTATTTGTCTCTTTGCTCAGGCTTTCACACACAGTTGACTTCGGTCCCGTGGAACACCCGGTTCCTCATCTACTGGAGAAAGTCTCTGCCCAACAATGCCATGACCTTGAGGCAGCCCAAGAACCTTTTGCTGCTGCTGCTTATCTAGAAATTTGAACATCCCCTTTGCGTCCCAGCAAATTTGCTCCAGAGGAAAAAGAGAAAACATTAAACATCAAGCTTGCCGTCCACACCCGCAAGGCCTATTTTTGATCAGTTATTATCACAAGTAATACAGATAGATGACTTCGTTTGGTTGTTGTTGATGATGATGATGATGACCGCAGAATTCTTGGTATGTATTTTACTATTTTCTTCTTGAATGGATTTCTTACTATTTTGTTTTAGAACAATTTAGTCTAAATGTATTTATGAAGCATCTCTTTGCTCCAGGCACCATAAAAAGACTTGGCCACTGATACATATTCTACTAACTACAGCGCAATGAGCTCAAAGCCCTCTCTGTTAATATGCAAACCATGCTTCAGGAGGAGCACAGGGAGGAACCAGTAGTGTTAGGGTGGAGAGGGAAAACAAAGGAGGAGCCATCAAATCCAGGATTTCAGGGCAAGAAGGAAAGGGCCATGAAAATGGTAGTACAGGGTGTGTTGATACACTAGCAAATGGAAAGAACCTTCATTAAAAAATAAGTTTTTGTCAGATTATGAAATGAAAATACTTGAATCTCAAGTTCAGAGATTTTAGACTTTTTTTTTTACCCATAGTCAAAGGTGGGGGAACTGGGAAGAGAGTGGGAGGAATGCATGAAACTAATATTCACCATTTTTTAAGTTAAGCTTTAATTTAAAAAAAAAGTTTTTATTCAATTTTGAGAGAAAGAGAGCGAGCAAGTGTGAGTGAGGGAGAGGCAGAGAGAGGGAAGAGAGAATTCCAAGCAGGCTGCACACTGTCAGCACAGAGCCTGATGTGAGACTCGGTCTCATAAATCACGTGATTACAACCTGAGCTGAAATCAAGAGTCGGGATGCTTAACTGACTGAGCCACCCAGGACCCCTAAACTCGAATTCTTTAGAGAGCAGTTTAAGGTTCACAGCAAAATTGGTAGGAAGGTACAGAGATTTCCCATTTACCCTTTCCCCACCACATGCATAGCTTCATCCATTGTCAACATTCCTCACGGAATGGTACAATGGTGACAATTGATGAACCCACATTAACATATCATCCCCCAAAGTCCATAGTTTGCACTACGGTTCACTTTGGTGATGTATATTCAATGGGTTTGGACAAATGTATTCATCATTTATAAGAGAAGTCATGTTGGTTCATCCACATAGTCTTCATGACCTTGAGGATGACTGATTGCTAATGCTGAGAATCTGATACATTAAGCCACTCATCTGGAAAACCAGCTGAGCTGAAAGCTCAAATTTCCCAGGTGATAACCCCTGCCCCCAAAATACTAGGAGAAGTTCTGGAACGTTTGTGTCATCTCCAGGACTATTCTGTATTTATTTGAAGAATTAAAGCCATAGTGAAAGAAAGAAAGAAAGAAAGAAAGAAAGAAAGAAAGAAAGAAAGAAAGAAAGAAAGAAAGAAAGAAAGAAAGAAAGAGGGAAGGAAAGAAAGAAGGAAAGAAAGAAGGAAAGAAAGAAAGAAAGAAAGAAAGAAAGAAAGAAAGAAAGAAAGAAAGAAAGAATCAAAGCCATGGTCTTCATCATTCAAGATTTCTGATATTAAATAAGTCTCTTGATTGGACCACACATGGACTGAAAAAGATTTACAACATGTTCATAGTAAACCTTCCACAAATTTAATTTTTGAAAGCTTCTCTAGCCCTAGACATTTTTATGATCCTCTTTGATTATGGCACAATAAAGGAAAGTCACCAAAGTATGAGAGTTCCTCTAATATCTATTTACTTTTTGATGTAGTTTTAATTAAACCAAAAAGTGGGTCTGAGGTCTTTTAGAAGAGTTTGATTTTTGAAAATGCTGAGTAGAGATGAAATGACCCTCTAAAAGGCTCAAGGTACATAATCACATGCGTGACCACTTTTGGCAAAGAAATTATTCATGACTTTGCTTTGGTAACCAGGACACTGGAATCCAGAACCAGGACACTGGAATCCAGAACTCCCAAGAACAAAGTCTGTCACATGCTTGGATCAAGCCAATCTCCAACCTGCCTGAATAAATGCTGAGTATTAGGAATCAAAAGGGGAAAATTAAATTATTTACTTTTTATAAAAGGTAATAAATACAAATGAGAGTTCATTTGTTCAAAATTTTGTGTAAGATGGACATGTTTCAAAGTATATTGAGAAACACAGAGTCTTGGCTTCAAATCCTCCCCCTTCCCCATTTGTTAGTTTTTTTTTTTTAATGTTTTATTTATTTCTGAGAGAGAGAGAGAGAGAGAGAGAGAGACAGCACGAGCAGGGGAGGGTCAGAGAGAGAGGGAGACACTGAATCCGAAACAGGCTCCAGGCTCTAAGCTAGCTGTCAGCACAGAGCCCGACGCAGGGCTCAAACCCACGAAACGTGAGATCATGACCTGAGCTGAAGTTGGGTGCTTAACCGACTGAGCCACCTAGGCACCCCCCCCCATTTGTTAGTTCTTTAACTACAGACTTCTCAATTTGGGGAGCCTGGGTGGCTCAGTCGCATAAGCATCCTAACTCTTGATTTTGGCTTGGGTCATGATCTCCAGTTCATGAGATGGAGTCACTTGTGGGGCTTTGTGCTGACAGCATGGAGCTTGTTTGGGATTCTCCCTCTCTCTCTCTCTCTCTCTCTCTCTGTCCCCTCCCCACCCCTCAAAATAAATAAATAAAAGTTAAAAATGTTTAAATGTTTAATTTAACTAGATTTCCACTTCACTCTCTTAATTATCACTTGGCTACAGTGATAGTTTTGACAGTAGACCTAATCTAACTAACATGTCAGTAATTTTCCCCCAAAGTTTCATTTGAGGCCTCAACGTTTTAGGTTACTCTTACCCTGGCCTCACTGTACCTCCCCAGAGAGAGATCAACAGAATCCTGTGCATATGACAGACTCACCAAATTTTTTAGAGTGGCATGCAGATAGGGCGGTCATATACTTTATTGTCTGTACCAAGACACTTTTGTGAGTGGAAGGGAACATTACTAATAATTACACAGGAACAATGGGTATAATCCTGCTCCAGATGAATGGTCATATTATTTATAAGGCTCTGAGCGATCTGGGCTCTGACTAGGTGCTCAGCTTCCTCTTTATGTTATATTTTTATTTTATTTTTATTTTATTTTATTTTTAATCTACAAATAGTTTATTGTCAAATTAGTTTCCACATAACACTCAGTGCTCATCCCCACAAGTGTCCTCCTGTATGTCCACCCCCCCCTCCCCCCCACATCCATCAGTCTTCAGTTTTTGTCAGCATTCAAGAGTCTCTCATGGTTTGCCTCCCTCCCTTTCCCCCACCATTTCCGCCCTTCTTCTCCCCCTTGTTCCTCCATCAAGTTCCTCCTAATCCTCCTATACGTGCAAACATATGATATTCGTCCTTCTCTGCCTGACTTATTCCGCTCAGCATAACACCCTCAAGGTCCATCCATGTTGCTACACATGGCCAGATGTCATTGTTTCTCATTGCCATGTAGTATTCCATGGTATAGATAAACCACATCTTCTTGATCCATTCGTCCATTGATGGACACTTAGGCTCTTTCCATGTTTTAGCTATTGTGGAGAGTGTTGCTATGAACATTGGGGTCCATGTGCTCCTATGCCTCAGCATTTCTATATCCCTTGGGTAATTTATGTTATATTTTTAAAATATTGTTTGTATAGACACATTTCTTTCCTGATTTCATAATTTTGGAATTGAACAAAGTTCTTCTTTGGAAAGTCAAATTCTGACAGCTACTTCCAGGGGTCACTTTTTCACTTTTTTTTCTTTTAACTAAAAGCCACCCACCCAGGTTCACAAGGAGAATATGTGGTTAAATTAATTTAGTATTTTGATCCAGTATTTCTTAAAGAGTCAGAAAGATGCTGTTAAAGTAGCATTCCCCCCGTGCTCTCTATGACAGCACATATACTAAAATTAGAACGATACAGAGAAGATTAGCAAGGCTGCTGGGCAAGGATGACACGCAAGTTCGTGAAGCGTTCCATATTTTTGAAGAATTGGTGTGATCACCAACAGAGAGAGACACTCTTGTTCCTTTGATGTAGTTCACATGAAAGATGCCAATGGCAACAGCTTTGCCACTTGGTTCTCTAACATTTTTAGTATTGGCAAGGGTGACAAACCATGGATTTCTCTTCCGCCTAGAAAGGGCATCAGCCTCACCGTTGCTGGAGAGAGATGAGAGACTGTGGCCAAACAGAGCAGTGGATATAATGGTCCCTAGATGACATGATTGGAAGTCTCTATATTTAATTAAAGATCAATTTAATTGATGACACACAAATGTAGCATTCCCTTAGGCATGTTCTGGGGAATATTGCTAGTAAGATTCTAAAAAATTCTGCACCAAAGAAGATTCAGTTTACATACCCTGAGGTAGTCTCCTCACTGCAGGCCTTCTCAGAACCACTAATTGTGAATCTCCAAGGGAAGGCTGAGGTCTGTTGTATTTCTCCAATTTAGAAGAGTCTGAAAAGGAGATTGCTGTTTCTTCTGTTTCATGGAAGACTTTTTAGGAAATGCTGGTCAAGAAAAAAATTAGGGGCACCAGGGTGACTTAGTTGGGTAAGTGTCCAACTCTTGATTTCGCCTCAGGTCATGATCTCACGGTTCCTGAGATCCAGCCCCACGTTGGGCCCCACATCAGTCTCTGTGCTGACAGTGCAGAGCCTGCTTGGAATTTTTTCTCTCTGCCCCACCTCCTGCCTACACACATACTCTCTTTCTCTCTCAAAATAAATAAGCATTTTTTTAAGTTTATTTATTTATTTTGAGAGAGAGAGTAAGCAGGGGAGGGACAGAGAGAGAGAAAGACAGAGAGAGAGAGAGAGAGAGAGAAACTCTCAAGCAGGCTCTGCAGAGCCTGATGCAGGGCTTGAACTCACAAACCATAAGATCATAACCTGAGCTGAAGTCAGACACTTAACAGACCAAACCACCCAGGCATCCCAATAAACATTTAAAAAATAAAAAAGGAAAAAAAAAAAAAAACTATACTTCATCTCCATTAAAGGGGCCAAGACTTTTATTTGTGAGTTACTTTGCTTGTTTCCATAATTAGTGCTTCCATAATTTGCCACCCTGAAGTGGCAGTTTAGGCTGAGTTGAGGATAATTACTTCCTGTCAATTTACTTCTGTCCTTTGGTGTTGTAATGATTAGGTTTGAGCAGATATAGAAGTGTAAGACTTGGGGGGTTATAAAAACCATTGATATAGTGTGTTTATAGGTAGAGGATTTCTCCAATTCCATAAGCTATCTCTGAAGGTCAAAAGAATTTATAAAACTCCACTCAAACGGTCTTTAATAACTCACTTCCTCTTTCCCTTTAACAACATATTGTAAATGGACTGAAACCAACCTGAATATTTCCTTTCTTGGTAATCAGGAGACAGGCCATGCTCTCTCTTCATTTGATAAGACAGACAGGATATGAAAAATAAATCTTGGCAAAGTTATTGTGATAAATCCTCAAACAAAACTCAGATAAAGTACATGTAAACTTAGTAACTGCATATCCTTTTGAAAAAAAAAAAAACGAATTTGAAAGGATCCAATAAAAATTTCAGGACCAGCCATTAGAGACAATTTTAAGAAATGGAAATTTAGAAGCATTGTCTCCCAGAGTACGATTTCTGAAAAAGACATAATTTAAACATGAAACTCTTTTGATAAGTGGGTAAGTTATTTCACTCTGCATTGGAGTTTTAAAATAATGTTCCACATGTTATCTGACGAAACAGCTAAATCTGAAGAAGATTCCAGGAGAAGATTTCTTATTGTCAGGTTTATACTTTTCCCCTTTGTTTCATGCCCCCTAAACTCACCAAATGTTTGCTATCACTAATCTTTGACTGTAATTTTTTTAGAAAATACTTCTAAAAGAAAAAGTTAAACATCAACCACTAAATACTATGATCATCCAAATAATAAATCAAAAGTACTCAATTTTAGGCAAGGAAGATACCAAATGTTGCCACCTTATGTGGAGAAGCCTTATATTAAAAGTATACTCGGGGTGCCTGGGTGGCTCAGTCAGTTAAGCGTCTGACTTCAGCTCAGGTCATAATCTCATGGTCCGTGAGTTCGAGCCCCATGTCAGGCTCTGTGCTGACAGCTCACAGCCTGGAGCCTGTTTCAGATTCTGTGTCTCCCTCTCTCTCTCTCTGTATCTCCCCAACTCACGCTCTTGTCTCTCCTTCAAAAATAAATAAATATTGAATAAATAAATAAATAAATAAATAAAAGCATTTTCTTCATTTGGTTCTTAAAGAATGTATTTTGTAGTGGCTAAGACTTCAGATGTCAAGTCAGAAAGATCTAGATTCAAGTACTAGCTCTATCATAGGATACTGTGACACTGGGCGAATTTCTATACATCTCTAACCCTCATCTGCAAAACAGAATGTTAATAGTGACTCACTTATGAGCATCTTGTAAGGACTTAATGAACAGAAATATGTAAAGTCTTTGGCCCAAGTGCTGGCTCATAGTAAATTCTCAATAAATGTCACTATTAAACAGAGATTTCATACATACAAATGCTTTCCATTACGCATAGTTTGAGTTTGCCCGGTATTTATTTACCCTAGGTTTCCAGTCATTCAGCATTTAGCAAGCCTGCTATATATAGTAGACATATGTCTGTGCTATCCTACAGCTTTTGTATAAGTCACTATTTATCAAGAATCAAGTTTTTACTAGCTTTCCGTTTGCTTCTTGCTTTCTTTGCTTTCCTTTTTCTCTTCTCCTTCCTGGGAGAGAGCCATTCCGAAAAGTCTACACATGCTGCTGTTGAAAGAAAATCGATAGAGAAAAGAAGTCTAAATGAAGTGAGTGTCAGACTATGCCCATCAGTGTTTCCAGGAATCAAAGGTCATTGCTTGCCCTCACCATCACCATACCCTACTGTCACTCCAGGAAAGGAAAATCATGTAAATTGTCACTGCGACTCAACATTAACACCTACTTCCACAGGTCCGTGTATTAATTTGCTAGGGTTGCCATAGTGAAATACCACAGACCGGTAGCTGAAACAACAGAGATCTATCTTCTCACGGTTCCAGAGGCTGAAAGTCCATGATCAAGATGCCATCACGGTTGGTTTCTGGTGAGGGGTCTCTTCCCACCTTGTACACAGCTGCTTCCTCACTGTGTCTTCACATGACCTTTCTTCTGTGTGCACATGGAGAAAGAACCCTCTTTGGTAGCTTTTCTTCTTCTTAAAAGGACACCAGCCCTTTGGGATTAGGATCCCAAGCTTATAATCTCATTTAACTATAATTACCTCTTTTAGACCCTATTTCCAAATGCATTCACACTGGGGGTCAGGGCTTCAACATTTGAATTGGGGGTGGGGAGAGAATTCAGTCCATAACAGTCCTCTTTCACTCATCACTGTGAAGGCACATAACTTGCTTTTATCCCCCTTTATTTAGACATTGTATTTGAAGATGAAGCAGAGGAGGAAAAATCTCTTAGGGGAGAAGAATGGGATGGTAGATATCTGAAGTGGTTCAAACAAGATATTTACTTTTCGCACCTTTTCAAATGAAAGATCAAGACTGCTTTTGGAAATTCAAAACATAACACTTATTTCTCATCTGCTTTCTTTCTCACCAATGAACATGTATAGCACCTTCCTGTCTCTCTCGTAACACTGATGACCTCCTATGTGGTAATACTTAATTATCTATGTGTTTCATTTTTCTTATGAAAAATTTAAGTATTGGAGGGCCTGGGTGGCTCAATTGGTTGAACATCCAACTTTGGCTCAGGTTATGATCTTGCATTTGTGAGTTGAGGCCCACATTGGGCTCTGTGCTGACAGCTCAGAGCCTGGAGCCTGATTTGGCTACTGTCTCCCTCTGTCTGCCCCTGCTGTTTCTCTCTGTCTCTCAAAAAATAATAATAATAAAATAAAAACATTAAATTTTTTAAATTATCATCACTCTTGCCATACACATGAGCAAAGATATGGTTCAGAAATGTTTCTTTTGGTTCTACATTATAGAGAATTTATGTAAGTAAATATCCTCAAAAATGATGTTTTTCACAATGAAGGAAGAATTAAATTCCAATTGCCCAGCACTCATACTGACAGACTCATCACATAACAGATGTTAGTACAGTTTATCGTAATTCTGCATACTACTGGTTAACAGGTTCCTTAAGGGCAGGAACTAGCTAGCTTATTTTCCTTAATAAATTTAGGCCCTGTTGCCCCATAATCTTGTCTTGAATTTAGCAGTTGTTCAAGAAATATTTATAGAGTGGAATAAAACAGAAATGAATGTATTAGAAATGCTGTCTAATATAGGATGAGCTCTGAATAACTTCTCACTTCATTGTAACAGATTACCTTTCTCTCAGCATAACCCTGGTGCCTAATACAGTAGCCATGAGCAATATATAGGTCTTCAGTCCTTGAAATATGGCACTCTAAACTGAGAAGGAGGTGCTGTAAGCACAAAGCATTCACTGAATTTCAAAAATTTAGTGCAAATAAAGTAAAATATTTTATTAACACTTTAAAATATTGATCATATGTTGAAAAGATAATATCTTTGACATACCGGATTAAGTGAAACACTACTAAGATTAATTTCTTGTGTTTCATTTGCCTTTTTTAATAGTACTAGTAGGAAAATCTTAAATCTTGTAAGTGGCTGGCATTATTTTTTCAGTGTACAGTGGTGGTGTGACCTCTTCACTGATGTAGGTTAGGTTACTTTGCCTAGCATTATACTCTACAGAGCACAGTTATGTTGACTATGATCTCCTGAAAGTTTTACAACTTTATTTCTGTAGGAATCCTTGGCCTTTTAAAAGCTTATTTAGAGAAGAAGAAAAAAAAAAAGAGGTGGAAATGCCTGATGTGGCCCAAACAATGTATTTATTTTTGTAACACTTATTTAAAACAAGCTGTTGAATACTTTGGAAATTCACAGTGTGACATGGAATAGTGCAATTATTGTCATGTGGCTTCTTGACAATTTGTTCCTTAAACTGTACTCAGTTGTGGGCCAGATAGATGATAAATTGTTGTGGTTTAATGGCCTTTATACAGCATGAGTAAATTAAAAACTAGATACTTCATAGTAACCAGCTTTAAGAAAAAAGAACTTTGGGCTCCCGTGGCAGCAGTAGTTTTGAGGAATTAAAAAAAATAATGCCACAAATAAATCATTTGTATTTAGTCAGCTTTTAAACATTATTTTAGTAAACTGACGTCCACATCAATGGCATTTCAAGGTTTGTGCAAGCACTGGGTGAGAATAAAATTAGGACCTTGTATATTTGTTCATTGAGTTGGCAACCTTCAAAACTCTCTTTTATCTATTTATTAATTGTATTTCCATATATTAGTTATCTCTCTTTGAGATTCCTGATATTAAGAATCTGAAAACCACTGGCCTCAGTTAACCTCTCAGGCATTGGATAAGTCATCCACGTTAAAGAGTTCACAACACATTTTCACACGGGATGCAGAAGTCATTTACTTCTGCCATCGGTGCTGGCAGTCCACCCATCATAATTAAACGCAATAATCCAGAAGGATTTTCAAGTGGTAGCATATCTTGCTTCAACAGAGATATCATGAAATCTCTTTTTTTGTCATCTGAAACAGGTTGGGTGGGGTGGGAAGATGTTCTGTCATAATTAAAAACGTAAGTGAAGTCTGAGAAAAAAGCAAGGGTAGAGACTTAGCGAGACAAAACAGTGACCACAGGGGCCATTTCAAAGTAGAGCAATCATGAATTTGTGAAGAGGAAAAGGAGGTGCACTTGTCTCTTTAAAAAAAAGAATGAGAAAGTGTCAGTTCTCAGAGATGAGTTCTTTAACCTCGGACAGCTGTGAGCAATTTGTCAACTGCCCTGAAGTGTGGCGGAGTCAACCTTGGGTCTCAGCCACGTGGCTGGGGCACTGGTTTCCGTGAGGCTGAGCACACAAGAGGACACTTCTGTTCAAGGACATCCTAGTTGTCATTGCCGTCCACAGAATATCAAAACAGTAGAGCGGACACTCTTACACATCAGATGAACTAGACTAATAGGCATCTCAGGGCATGAAAAAATTAAACCAGCAAACACTACCAAATAAAAGTGTCCCCATGGCTGGGTGGAAATCTCGTAGCCATTTGCCAAGATGCTGAGTCCTGGCTCCACATTTTAACTTGCCACCTTAGGCAGCTCATTTAACGTCTATGAACTTCAGTTTCTTTTTCTGTAAAACTGAAGTAACACATTTAGGATGTAGAGAAATCATGCTACTTAAAGTTTCAGGACTGTATTGGGTCCTTAATATGTGTTAGTATCTCTCTATAAAATTAAACCATCGCAATAAATACAGTGATGAAACAGAAAGAGGATTGTTTTGCATTTACCCCTATAATTGTGATTTGATATAAGAGTAACTTAATAACCTAGAAGCTTTCCTGGCTCCTACCTTCCTCCTTGTGTTTTCTTTTATGCCCCTCAGACAAGAAACTAGGGCTGACAGAGCTAAACTTTGGTGTCTGTGTGGCCCCTGAGTTACAGTCGTCCTCACCACCCACTGACCTGGAGTGCTGGTGTCTTCCCCACTCTTACCCTCAGTGACAGGGGAGCCACTATCCCACTTTTCCTTCTCCTCTGAGGGCCCGATCATTCCAGGTACCCACAGAAGGATCATCCAAATGACCTGACAACCAAGTGCTGATAGCAGCCTGAGATCTCCTCTGTACCCCAACCTCCTGGTAGAAACCCCTGAGTAGAGTGTGGCCTCAGTCACGGACAAGCTCACCACACCCTTAGAATGCCAGGCTTCCCCTTAACTCTACATCTGATACCAGTTCTGTCCTGGGTCCATGCTACCTCCTGCTTCCTTCCTATCTCTCCACTGAATAAGCAATCTTAAAAACAAAGCTCCAGGGGCACCTGGGTGGCTCAGTGGGTTAAGCGTCCGACTGTGGCTCAGGTCATGATCTCGCGGTCAGTGAATTGGAGCCCTGCATCGGGTTCTGTGCTGACAGCTCAGAGCCTGGAGCCTGCTTCAGATTCTGTGTTTCCCTCTCTTTCTCTGCTCCTTCCCTACTCACATACTATCTCTCAAAAATGAATAAATGTTAAAAAAAATAAAAAAAAAAACAAAGCTCCAGAATAAATAATTAGAATACATATTTTACTTCAATTTTTTCTTATAATTCTAAGCTTAAAGTTGGCTGAATCTTGCAGAGGTGAGGTGAGAATTCAGACACTTTGACATAGAGCAAATGAGAGTGAAGCCAAGAGTGGGTTATGTTTAGGATTTATAGGGGAGAAAACCAAAAAGACTTATTTTGAATCAATATGTGAAATGCAAACCTACTTCTCATCTTTATTCTTGCTCCTCAATTCTGAACTGTGCTTAAACCTCCCTTTGGATCAACTTATGTTATTTACCTGGATTTGCTCCATGTGGCGAAGAAAGGGAATTTTCACCCTTTAAACATAGTAATGAAAAAAGTCCCATTCTTTATAACTCTGAGTAATATGTCTAATATATTTGCCAGCAGGGAGGAATGAGTCTGTGAGGGACTAACAAAGACACACATCTAATGGAATCTAGTGACATAGTACAAAGGCATAATTGTTGCTAATTTATGGGTTCAATGTCCTTTCTCTTTGCAGCCAGGAGAAACGGTCTCACCACATTCTGAGCTTACCCATTCAACGTGATTCTCCTGTATCTGCTTTGAAACTGATGAGAAAATGCTGTCAACTTTTGCTGTGTGGCGGATTGTGGAAACTAAATGTGCTGGTTAATCAAGCATCAGTAAGGATTTCCTATATGTAGATGGGACACAGTGAAGACAAATCCAGCCTGACATACCTTGTACTTCCTATTATCCCCACAGCCCTGGAAAGTTCCCCAAAGCTCTAGAACAGCTGTTCAATGTCTGTATCACTGTGCTATTGACAGGTGCCTGCATGTATCAGTTGACCAAGACGACTCATTGCTGGATGCCAAAAAAACAACAGCTATATTGTAGTTTTGTTCGTGCTTTTTTTGAAAAGGAGAATGTCATTATCTTCGCAAGGCATAAGGTAACACTCCTCAAGCTACCTGAAGAGAACAAAGCCTGCTGCTGATTAAATACCAAAGTTTCTTTTCATTAATACTGATGGGAAGTATGGATAAGCTAATATGCATATATGTTTTCTATGAAAACCAATTTAAAAGAGTTTTTGCTTTTTTTTTCCTATGAGCTAAATTCTTACCCCCTACTCCTATGCCGCCGCCAACCCCCTACCCCCAGCCACTTTATGATTTCTTTCAGAAAAGATACATGAATAACTGTGGATAGAAGCTGGGGTCGTGCCGGTGGCAGTGGTCAAAGAAGATTAAAGCAAACTGTATTGACTTATTTCATTTTATTTATTTATTTTTTAGTTTTTTAAATGTTTTTATTTATTTTTGAGAGAGAGACAGGGCATGAGCGTGGGAGGGGGAGAGAGAGAGGGAGACACAGAACCTGAAGCAGGCTCTGAGCTGTCAGCACAGACCCCGATGAACTCATGAGCTGTAGAATCGTGACCTGAGCTAAAGTCAGACGCTTAACCAACTGAGCCACTGAAGTGTCCCTTGACTGGTTTCATTTTAAACTCTTGATCTGAAAACTCAAAAGGGTATTCAATAGGACTCAGCAATTTCTTCAGACCCCAATTCTAACATGTTCAATGCAATCATATCATGCTTCTTATTCTGTCTCACCTCAATATATGGCTTCCCCACCCACCTGGGTCCTCACGCTGGATCCCCAGGGGTAATCTTGATGTCTGTCTGCCTCTCATCCCCTTGCCACCATAGTCAATCATCTTTCCATCTCTAGGTTCCAAGTCACCTTAGTCTTGTGCCCAAATTACTACACAACCTTCCAACTATGTTCTGCTCCCATTCCTGTGCCTCTAAACCATTCTCACTACTCTGGGGACCCAGCGAGAGGGTTTCTTTAGATGCAAATTTTATCCTGTTACTCTTTAGCTTAAAAGCCTTTCATAGAACTTAAAATCCAAAGCCTACCTGCTTTCTCTTTGCTTCAGAGAGCTCATTAAAAATTTAAATTATTTTATTTATTTTGATTTCCTTCTTATTTGTTTGCTTAGTCCCCCAACTAAAATATAAATCCAGGAGAGAAAGAAACATGCTTTAGTTGCCATTGAATACCCAGAACTTCTCCTGTTCTTAGTAGGAAGGCTCAATAAACATTTCCTGTTTGTGGAAATATTTTAGAATGCTATGTTTAGGCAGAAAGCACCTACTACGTTTGAGTTCAAGGGGCACCGGGGTGGCTCAATTGGTTTAACGTCCAACTTCAGCTCTGGTCATGATCTCACGGTTCGTGAGTTCGAGCCCCTAGTCGGGTTCTGTGCTGACAGCTCAGAGCTCGGAGCCTGCTCCGGATTCTGTGTCTCCCTCTCTCTCTCTACCCCTCCTTTGCTCATGCTCTGTCTTTCTCTATCTCTCAAAAATGAATAGACATTAATTCTTTTTATTTTTACTGTATTTATTGGTCTGCTGTAATTATTGGTGACATGGCTAATGCTGTTAATGAGAAGATATACGAGTGTGTTTGGTCTCACCCAAACTGTAGCCTGTATGAGTGGGCACCTGGACACCCTGTACTGCACAAACTGAGCACTTTTATTTTCAAACAGGAATATATTGTTAGAATTTTGATTATGTATTTATCTGCCATTATTTTGTATATGTGATAATAAAAAGTTGAAAAAAATCAATAGGGGCCAAATTAAACACAAACGTCCACACGGAGAGATGGCAAAATGTTAAGAAGCGCTAATGTCCCCATGGACAAATGCATGCAGACATGCACGTAAAACTGAGGAAATATTATATATGAATTAAATTCATAATGGTGAGCAACAGATTCAACTTCAGACAAGATACTGGGATTTGGAAGAAAAAAGTGTGGTAGCAAAGAGGAACATGATTTACAAAACGGGATTCACCGCTGCCCAGAAATGCTGAGAAGTTAAAAAGGAAATGGGCTGCATATTGGAGATTTCATGTGCAGTCATATACACAGAGAGCAATATAACAAATGATGTTATCTGTGACCAGAAAGGTGATGTCAGTCACTTCTTTGTAGGTAATGTGGATGAGTCCCTCACAAAATACTAAACTCTCTTATGTCTGGGTTATACCCTCCTCCCCCAAATCATTCTAGCTCAGTTAGATTGCACTCAGCTTTGTAAGAGCCACATTGAAAAATGACACCTCCACATCAGATGTAGTGATGACGTCTTTGGAGAGTGGTGCACTGCTGGGTCAGCCTGGATTCGTGGACAACGGTCACAGTTTCAAAATTCTCTGAGAACAATAGGCATTATTTCCATGTTATAGTCCACAGTGGATTCTGGTTCTTAATTTTTATTTGTTCACAAATTACTGCTCCTGACAAAGGCTATATTTAGCTGAACTATGTGATTTGATTTGCAAATCCTCCACCCCCACACACATATATTTAAGTAATTGTTTCAAAGTTCACAATCATTACTTTGTAAGGGAGGAAGGCAGAAGGTACAAGTAAAGTAGGTTTAGCTGTGTTTGTTTCTACCACAAGTTAAAAAGCCCCATCATATGAATAGTTAAGCAGATTTCTGTAGGTGAAAATTATTCCTATCATCTGGCCTTTATGTCATACTTCCTTACAGTATAAATAGACAAAGGCCTCCAGAAAGCCACCCACACTGAGTAAAACTGCTTTGATAGGGTTCACTGCTTCCTTTGTGGTTGTTTCTGGGAAAATGATTCCGAATGATGGGCATAAACTAAGTACAACCCCACAGTAATTAGGAATGTGCCCTCTGTCGCGTTAATTCTAAGTTTAGGCTAGCAGAGAAGCAGGATTGACCGTTAAGTGAAGAGGTGAGGCTGTCTGGCTCTTGCCGTTTTCTTGCTACTTGACACTGCGCAATTTGCTTTACTTGCCTGAGAAAAACTGTTTGTGAAATTGTAGGGTCACACTTAATAATCTTTACGGTCCCATATAGCTATTTTTAAAATGCAGTAATCAAAACACTGTTTTAATTTCATTTCTCTCTCTCTCTTTCTATATATATATATAATCTATTTGTTGCCTTCAATATTCCTAAAGTCCTCTTCATTTTCTATTATCTCAGTAACTGCTTTTCCTTACTATATTGTGTTAGTTTGCTAGGGCTGCCATACCAAATACCACATTCAGCGTGGCTTAAAACGGACCTTTATTTTCTTGTGGCTCTGGTGGATGGAAGTCCAAGATCAAAGTGTCTGCAGGGCTGCTTTCTTTTGAGGTGTCTCTCCCGGGCTTACAGAGAGCTGCTGTCTCGCTCTCCTTCCGTGGTCATCCCTCTGCACACAGGTGCTCCTGGTGTCTCTGTGTGTGCTCAAATTTCCTCTTTTTATAAGGATACCAGTCAGATTGGATTAGAACCCACTCAGCAGATTTATCTCTTACATATCTGCCCTGGTAGTGGAAACACAGAATTAAAGAATTATAGAGTTTCTGGGGTGCCTGCGTGGCTCAGTTGGTTAAGCATCCAGTTTCGGCTCAGGTTATGATCTGTAGGTGCTTGGATTCGAGCCCCATGTCCAGCTCTGTGCTGACAGCCAGCTCAGAGCCTGGAGACTGTTTCAGATTCTGTGTCTCCTTCTCTCTCTGACCCTCCCCTGCTCATGTGTCTCAGAAATAAATAAAGCATTTTTTAAAAAAATTTACGCTCAGGTCATGATCTCGCAGTTTGGTTTCGTGAGTTTGGGCTCTGCACTAGCAGCATGGAGCCTGCTTGGGATTCTCTCTCTCTCTCTCTCTCTCCCTCTCTCTCTCTCTCTCTCTTTTTCTTTGCCCCTCCCTCACTTGCATTGTCTTAGTCTCTCTCAAAACAAATAAATAAACTTTAAAAAAAAAAACAGGCCTAAAATGCGAAGAATTACAGAACTGCTGAATGTATAGAGTCAGTGGAGAGTCTGAGTATGGAAGGAGACCAATAAAAAAATTAGGAAGCTTTGTTAACCACCATCCTCTCTTCCCCCCTCACCCACCGACCCACACTTAACTCTGTGCCTGGAATACAGTAAGAGGCCAACAAAGTAGTAGTTGAGAGAAAGCAAAGAGTTAAGGACTTTATAAAGTAATAGCCTCTTAACTGCCCTCCCTGCTTCCACCTTTGCCCTGCTGCAGTCTCTTCCTTTTTGGCACCCGAGTGATCCTTGGAAAGTATAAACCAGAGCACATGGTCATCAGAACTCTCTAGGGACTCCCGTCCTCACTACGAGCAAAAGGCAAGGTCTTTGTAATGGCTTATAAGGCCCTCTGAGATTGGCCTCTATCTCTTCATCTCTTCGAACTCATCTCCTGCTTTCAGCTTTGTTCACACCCCTCCATCCACACCCCCTTCTCTGCTATTTGTCCAACAGTCAAATGTTTTGCCATCCAAAGGCCTTTGCCTCTAAGCACCTTCCTGCCTGGAATGCTGTTACCTTAGCTTCTGCCATTGCTCACATCTTTCAAGGTGCAAGATTTAAAATGGAAACAATTCTCCCCACAACTCCCTTTTCATCTCCTGAACGGACTTTTCTTTATCTTATGTATGAATTTCTAAGAGATAATGTACTTATGTATTGTGCTTACCACCTATGTTCTACCACCTGAATGGGAAATCGATGAGGCCAAGGATGTTTGCTTTTCCAGGACTGAGAATGTAAAAACTGTTCAGTAGACACTTACTGAAAAGTAAAATTAGTACAAGGAAATGTTCTGAATTCAGTAAAATTGGTGTTTTTGTAGACCAAGGAAATGTTAAAGGATCCATTAATAAAGAAAAGACAAGAAAAAGTGTTTTCAGAATAAACCAGGGAGGAAGTTTTAAGACTGTAAACTACAAGTAGAGTCTTATGGACAAGAGAGATGAAAGGAAAGAGAGAAGGGACAGAAGAAAGGAGGAAAGAAGAAAGAAAGGAGATTTATGCTGATTTAAATTTTTTAGTGTTTATCTATTTTTGAGAGACAGAGAGACGGAGAGAGAGACAGAGCGCAAGCAGTGTAGGGGCAAAGAGACAGGGAGACAGAATCTGAAGCAGGCACCAGGCTCTGAGCTTTCAGTACAGAGCCCAACTCGGGGCTCAAACTCACAAACCACAAGACATGACCAGATGTTTAACTGACAAATCTACCCAGTCGCCCTGAGATTTATGTTGAGTTAATGAGGTGTTTGCAGGGTGCCTGGGTGGCTCGGTTGGGTAAGCATCCAACTATTGGTTGCAGCTTAAGTCATAATCTCTCAGTTTGGGAGTTCCAGCCCCACATTGGGCTCTGCACTGACACACGGAGCCTGCTTGGGATTCTCTGTCTCTCTCTGCCCCTCCTTTGCTCACGCAGTCTCTGTGTCTCTCAAAATAAATAAATAAGCCCTTAAAAAATAAATAAGGTGTTTGTTAAGCTATCCTTCTTTAAAGTGTTTCCAAAAATTTTTTTCTTAATTTTTTTTTTTTTTTTGAGAGAGGCTGAATGTGAGCAGGGGAGAGACAGAGAGAAGGGGAGACACAGAATCCAAAGCAGTCTCCAGGCTGAGCTGTGAGCAGCACAGAGCCTGACAGTACAGAGTTCTAACGCACAAATTGCAAGATGATGACCTGAGTCAAAGTCCGATGCTGAGCTAACAGAGGCACCAGGGGCCCCTTCTTTGTGTTCTCAGGGTCCCTTCTGTAGAACGCTACTGGTCAGGGGAGAGGCAGAATAAGGACTTTAGTCTGCACTATCCAAATCTACCCCTCAATATTATACTTTTAATTTTTTGGGTCTCTCAATAAGATTTTGTTTTGGGGAAAAATGCTTTCGGTTAAAAACGACAATAAAGAGTGAACGTGTTTCATAAAGTGCATGACACAGGGCAACTTCTGAGAGACTTTTGCTAACACCTCCTGGGGGAAAGGTCAGAATCATGGGAAGGGGACTGTGGAGAATCCTCTCTCAGCAGCCAGGTTTCGAATTCCGAAGAAGCCCACTCGGGAGAGCAGGGCGACAGCAAAGAACAGGAACATGCTTGTTTTGGGGAATCGCACAACTCAAAGATGATGAGCTGGAGCAGAGAGCACCAAAGAGGTAAAACTCTGCTCCAAAGACAGTTTAGCTCCTTGTTTACATGGAGGGTAAGTGCGCAAGGCACTGAATTTACAACTCCAGAGGACACTGAGATAAGAACACAAAGGAATTCTTAGAAATTACTCAGCAAACAAGGGCTGGAGCTCTGTGGAATGTGGTGGGAATATAAAAGCTACGTGGTTTTCAGTGTTAAGAACAATGGTGTGGTCCCACCCCCCCACACACTGAGCATGAATTGGGGTTGTTGAGTGTCATGGATGGGATTCTTTATTCAACAGGAATTTGTGCCTGCACTGGCCTGGCCAGAGACACACTGAGGATTTTGTGACCTGTTATAAACACAAGCATATACAGGGATATACTATATTTGAAGGAGTATATACTACTCAGGCTCTTGACTGTGAGTAGCTCAGTTTTGTTTTTCTTTAATTATTATTAACTGTTTAAATTTACTTGGAGCCTTGGAATCTTATCTACCTACATGAAATGCTCCTGTGCTGTGAGCATTTCAGTTTATGTTGTTTCTAATCTGCTCCACTCACTGCTGCCATGCTTAATTTGGTATATATAATGATTCACATTGTTTGCACAAGGATGGTAAATAAGGCTGGTAGTTTGAGAGAAGACAACCAAGTTGTAAAGAAAGGACAATATTAATATTATTCAGTTGCCAAAAAGAAAACCAGGGGACCAAAATGGACTCACTTAGGCCAAGTCACCAAATGGGGGCTTAATACCTAACCTAATTACAGTTTCAACTTCCCCTAGGAATGCAGTCTTAACAGATCAGCCAGGAGCCAGGAATTTTCTGAACAGCACCAATGAGGTACTCTGTTCTGTGAGGTCTCTCTATCCCTTAAAGGAAGATGAGATAATCTATCTAATAAGACCCATTGCTCTACCACCTAAAGGAATATGACCTTGCCTGGAAGAATCCTTTCTTTTCTCTTGCTGATAACTTTCTTGCCTCACCCTCTTTCCTAGAAAAAGTTTCCATTTTGTACAACTCCTCAGGGCTCCCCTCTCCTTGCTACATCGATTACTAAGGCCCATTAGAACTTCCAACTTCCTCAGTTGCATTTCATTCTTTAACACAGTCTTAATTTTACATGTTGATATTATTTTACTTTTTTCGGTTGTACCTGGTATTGTTTACATGTGGCTCTTTTATTGCTACTTTATGCACTGATATTGCCCTGATTTGGTGATTTGAGTTAAGAAATTTAGGAATCTCAGTGTGACATAGAAACAGGGATATTTGTCGCAAGGCTACGTTTCCTACAAAGTTCCATATTGATATCATATAAACCATAAATGCTGCAAATGTTATATAATAAATAAAAATGGTCCAACTTGGGGCACCTGGGTGGCTCAGTGTGTTGAGCATCCAGACTCTTGGTTCCTGCTCAGGTCATGATCCCAGGATGGTGGGATCAAAACCCACATCTGGCCCTGTGCTAGGCGTGGAGACTCCTTACGATTCTCTCTTTCTCCCTCTCTGCCTTTCCCTCACCCCCCTGCACATGCTCGCAGTCTCTTCCTTTCTAAAAAAAATTTTTTTAAAAAAGGTCCAAATTATAAGCTACAGGAAGTAGAGCAGAATTGCAGAAAGCACTTTGGAAGCCTCTAGGAAGGGCTGTCAAGCCACTCAAAACCAGGCCACAAAAAAATAGCTGAACAAGTCGGGTTCCTCAACTTGGAGAAACTAGACCCACTGAATATAATAGCTGTCTTTAAATATTTGAAGGCTGTCTGGCAGAAAGATGATGGGGCTGCTTAGATGTGGTCTGAGAGGCAGACGGTGATGCAGCTTCCTGAAAACATGGAGCAGAATATCTGTGACACTCTTGTCTCTGCTTCTGGTTGGGAGGAAATACAGCACCCAGGTGTGCAACCCAACCATGGCCGTCATGTGCCTCCCAATAGACAGGACAAATAAAACAGAGAAGTATTGACAGAAAGCCTCTGCTTAGCTAATAAACTGTGATGAGTTTGTAATTTGCTCTTCTGAAAGCCCAGCCCAGGGTGAACGGTAAATCAGGAATGGGGGAAGTTTGTGGGGTAAAGGAGAGGCAAAGTAGATACCGAATGGCGTCAGATTTGTGTAGAGATTAACGGTCACCAGGTATCAGATTTTTGCAACCCAAAGAGCTAGCGGCAGTCCCAGAGAAAAACCTAGGGAAGAGAACGTGCAGATTTTGTCCCTCTGGCCGGTGCATTCCAGGACATTTATTTTTGCAGCACCTGCAGCGATTTGGTCTACTGTGTACGTGCCCCATGCTTTTCTCTGGGGAAATTGCTACTATAAGAATTGGCTAGGGTTTGGGGGTGTTTGTTTGGTTTTGTCCTTAAAAGGAGTAGTATCTCAGCCCAGTGTCTGGTTATGGAAGCTCCCCTTGCTCATCTATAAAAAGAATCAAGTGGTTAAAAGAATCGAAGAGCTTGGGCTGAGCGTGTGGGTGCCTTAGCAGGTTGAGTATCCAATTCTTTAGCTCAGGTCATGATTTCAAGGTTTGTGAGATAGCACTGATAGTGTGGAGCCTGCTTGAGATTCTCTCTCTCTGTCTCTCTCTGTCTCTCTCTGTCTCTCTCTCTCTCTCTCTCTCCCTCTCCCATTCACACACTCTCTCTCTCTCTCTCAAATAAATAAATAAACTTTATGAAGAAATAAAATAAAGGGAGATAAAACCAATGATAAATTCAACAAGACTGGCTTTTGCAATGTGAAGATAAAACTGATTTGTAGAGTTAGAAAACAACAAAGAATTGAAGACGTGAAGAACATGTCACTCCAAAATATAGCATGTGCAGGAGCACAGGACCACGCTGCAGGGTCTGACTGGTGTGAGAGACGTGCTACAGGATGTGTTCCAGAGGTGAAAAGTTGTCATGAGCCAGAGTGCCAGGATTTAAATCCCACTTCTACCACTGCTGGGCTTTGCGACTTGGGAAAACTCTTTGTGCTTTTGCTTCCTCTTCTGTAAAAAGGAGAGATCTATAATAGTACCTACTTCATAAAATGAAGATTCAATGAATTAATTCGTGGAAAGAGCTCATCCCAGTGCCTGACTATAGTAAGTGATTATTACTTGAGTATCAATCTGTTGTTATCATCACCATGCTCAAGGGCAAAGACAGAATCAGATTCTTGCTTCCCTGTTAGAAAAATAAGCCTCTTAAATAACAACCTAATTAATTACTCAGTATCCATGATTCTTGACAAATAAAGTTATAGAAGCACATATGTCCAGGAGCACATCGATGATGCTGCATTGATGATGTTTCCTACTCTTTCCACCTTTATGTCTCCAAGTGAAACAAGTTTACAACAGACTCACTACTTTGACAATGATTTGAACTTTAACAAACATTTATTAACATACAAAGCTTCCCAGTAAATCTGTAAGCCTAGATACATTGTGGGCACCCCACTTTCCACACCCCCAAAATTGAAGTCTAGCTTTCCTCTTTGTATTTGTCAATACTCTTAGCCATTTCCAGAATCATCTTTGGTTTAGCAATGCCACCTTACTGAATTTCCCTTAAACCCGTCTTTTTCTTTGAAGCTTACTACCGAACTTCCCTGACTCAGGGCTTCCTGTCTGCACTACTAGACCCTATTCTTACTCACGGTCATAGCGACGGCCGTTCTAAAATGCAGATCTGATCCAGCTTACACTTTCTATTGCCTATAGTTTAAAACCTAAGACCCGGGCAAGGTATTTATGGTTCTTCAAGGTTTCAGTTTACCTTTCCAGAACTGCCACTCCCTCCTATGTTTGTTCAGCCTTTTAGGCTGTTGGCTGATTCTTCCCCACCACCTCCTTGTCCCCAACACACAAGAGGACAAGGACCCTTCTGGGCTTTTTGCTCATGCTAGTTGTATTCTATAAATGCCCTTCCTTCTTCCTTTACCCTGAAAACCTCCACGCAGTCTTTAAGGTCCAGCTCAAATGTCACTGCTGCTAAGATTTCTTAGCCTTAAGCTATCTTCCACAAAATCCCTTGGCCTGGCCTTATCTAGCATTTTAACATTTTCATGGCATAAAGGCATAGCTAACTTAAATACAACAATTTAAGCAAATACATGGCTTACTGCACAAATTAGATTTAGGTGCTTTTCAAAATATGAACTCTCTCTCTCTTTTTTAAAGTTATTGTTTGTTTATTTCTGAGAGAGAGGCAGAGCATGAGCAGGGGTAGGGCAGAGAAAGAGGGAGACATAGAATCCGAAGCAGGTTCCAGGCTGTTATGCATTTTAACCTCAATGACTAGCTCAGTCCTTAGCTCATAATACGTGCTCACATAATAGGTTTACTGAGTGAATCAATAAAACAAATCTTTTACCTACAGTATATTTTTATTTCTCATCAGCATAAACAAATAAAGGCAGAGGTGTTCCCTTGCCTTGTTTTCAGTTATCTATTTACTAATTTCTAGCAATCTGTTTATGCATGGGTAAATCCACACTAAAAAGATGAGTCTTTTGGAATGCCAGTGAGCTCACTGGAAAAGGGTGACAACTGCCATTTATTCACTCAGTTGTCTGTTATGTGCCAGGCTCTGGGGATTCAGAGAAAAGAAACACAATATCCTTACTCTCTAAGAGCTTGCATTGTATAAAGAAGAGAAAGAAATAAACAAGTAAACAGAAGAGCAAAGTCATGACCTGAGCCAAAGTCTATTGATAAGGTCAATGAGGACCATACAATGGAGTGATGTGTAACATTGAAACTAATTAGAGATGGGATTAAAACTGAGGTTACTTCCCTGATGAGGTAAGACTGTTGAAAAGGACGTAGCCATGTACAGATATGGAGGTAGAGGGCATAAGAGGGCAAAGTCTAAAATCAGGAAGCAGGAGAAGAAAGGAAACACACATGGCTGGCACATTATTAGCAAGGGGACTGTACAGCAGACCAAATACTATTCTATCTGCTTTCCATATTTCTAACTAATACCTGATTACATACTTGAAAAAAAGGCCTTTTTTTTTTTTTTTTTTGGAAGGTGGGGAGAAGCAAAGAGAGAAGGGGAGAGAGAATCTTAGGCAGGCTCCATACTCAGCACAAAGCCTGATACGGGGCTCGATCTCATGACCCTGAGATCATGACCTGAGCCAAAATTAAGAGTTGGACACCTAACTGACTGTGCCACCCAGGTGCTCCTGTTACCCACATTTTAATAGCAGGGGAAATAAGTGTCAGGGGAGTGAAATAACTTTCTCAAAGTCTTATATGTTAGATGTGGAAGATACAATTATTTTTTTTAACATTTATTTTTTAGGAAAAGATAGAGTGTCAACAGGGAAGGGGCAGAGAGAGAGGGAGACGGAACCTGAAGCAGGCTCCAGGCTCTGAGCTGTCAGCACAGAGCCCAACACGGGGCTCAAACTTACAAACCACGATGTCATGACCTCAGCTGAAGTTGGGCGCTCAACTGACTGAGCCACCCAGGCACCCCACAATTATTCTTAATGAACTGACTGTCTTAAAAGTTCAAGATCAAAAGTCAACCTTAAGGGGCGCCTGGGTGGCTTAGTTGGTTAAGCATCCGACTTTCGCTTAGGTCATGATCTCGCGGTTTGTGGGTTCGAGCCCCCCCGTCGGGCTCTGTGCTGACTGCCAGCTCAGAGCCTGGAGCCTGTTTCAGTCTGTGACTCCTCTCTCTCTCTCTGACCCTCCCCTGCTCATGCTGTCTCTCTCTCTCTCTCTCCTAGAAATAAATAATAAAACATTTAAAAAAAAAAAAAAGTCAACCTTAAGTAAAACCTCTTTAGATTTCACTACCTTTTTACTGTCTTATTACTAAACCACTGTGAACACGATAAGAAGCAACTATGTTAAAATGCTTAACATATTGTTGATGTCAGAATAAACAATGCTGCCTACCATCAAAGCTAAGTCTATTATATTAAGCTTTCCCTTATTTGCAAGTTAATATATTTTAAAAAAATGTTTATTCATTCAAACTGTGGTAGAAACCAGCATTGTTACAAAGAAATTCTAATAGATAATACTAAAATACTTATTGATATAAATACCAATAAAATTAAAACTCATAGTTGGATGAGGATATAGACTATTTGAACTCTTTTCTAAAGTTTATTTTAATTTATTTAAGAAAAAAATTTTGAACGTTTATTTATTTTTGAGAGAGTGAGAGAGAGAGAGAGAGACTGAGCATGAGCAGGGGAGGAGCAGAGAGAGAGACACAGAATCCGAAGCAGGATCCAGGCTCTGAGCTGTCAGCACACAGCCCTATGCAGGGCATTGAACCTACCAACCATGAGGCCATGACCTGAGCCAAAGTAGGCTGATTAACTGCTTAACTGACTGGACTCCCAGACGCCCCATTTTCTAAAGTTTAACGATAAAATAACAATTTCAATGTTAAAAGGCAACATTTATCTGCTAAGTGTTGTTTCCTATTGATGTTAAAACATTCTTCCCATAGTTGAAGACTGAAATAGCAGATAAACAAATAAGAAAATGTTGCCATGAAGTAACTAGAGGCACTTCAAAAATAAGATTTAGTGTGTAGTGAATATAATGAACAGATATACCTGTGTTCTATTAAAAAATAAAATAATGTAGCAGAGGTAACCACCCAAAGACTAATTAAAAAGTTAATGAAAATCCCAGGCAACTTTCTTCCCTTGGGCCAGAATAAATTTGAGGTGATATGCAATTTAATTACAACCACATTGGAAGAAATTCCTTAAACCAAAGATATCAGCCTATTCAAAATTAGAGAAGTATCTCAATTAATGTATATAGAAAACTTGGCCAGTTGCTTTAAAGAATCAGGCTGCAGAGTTTTAGAATGTATGCTAGGAAACACATCTTCCTCTCCACTTAACAAGTAAGATTCAAGTTTTGAGGAACTGGTCTTTGGAGAGGAGTTAACAGAGGAACACTTTACCTGTCTAGCAAGTACCAGAGGGTCAGGACAGAGATCATAAAGAGGCAGATAAGGATTTGGGACAGTATGTTCCCCAACCATCAGAGAAAGTTATCACCAGGAAATTCCTGAGTCCCAAACATATGGCAGAGATTTATTTTTTCTTTTCTATCCGTTTTTCCTGTCCCAGTGGGAATCCCCTGGTAATAATAAATATCTTAGTTTACATTCAAAAACCTCATTAGAAAGAAGGACCAGACTTATCAGTTTGATTTTGGGAGCAAGAGGGTGGAAGTGATGTTTCCCTGACCTTGTGGGCTCCATCTCACTTAGAAGACATCCAGAGTGCATTCCTAAAGGGCTCTCGTTATTAACAAGGAAGTAAACAATTTGAAGGGTTTTCTGTACTTGCCTTTGAAACCTGTGATTGATTAGACTTTAGGAGGCTACAAAAGAATATGACTCAATTAATTTGAGATCTTATTAAGGCACAGATGAAGGAGAACTGGGAGTTTTATTTTGAAACTAAACCCCTGGAGTCTTAATAAAATATGCAGTAATCATTATTTAATATACTCTATGCCTCTTTGGTCCATCCCAGAAAAGCTGGAAGTTCTTTAAAGAGCATGTAATTTCCATTTTAACCCATGGGTCCTTGTCTCTTGGTCAGTTTGGAAATCGAACCTAAAACAACTACCAAAGAAAGTTTGAATTTACATCTAGGATAAAAACAGGTGTCATAGCTCCTGCTAAATCCAATCAATTAAAGGTGGCTGCCTGTAGTTCTGCAGTTGAGCAGAATGGCAAAGTACTCTGGCTCAGTGCTGAAGAAGCTGGAATGGGTTATTTATGTTTGCAGTAGACTCCAAGAGGACATGTGACAGCACTTCTGAGCATTTGCAGACTCTGATGAAGACATTCAAGCAACAATAGAGACAGATGATTATTTTAGGGAATTACGATGGAGGAAAAATAAAACTTCCATAGCAAGGGACGCCTAGGTGGCTCAACAGTTAAGCTTCTGACTTCAGCTCAGATCATGATCCTACGGTTCATGGATTCAAGTCCCCCACCAATCCGATCCACAACTGGATTCTGTGTCCCCCCCCCTCTCTCTGTCCCTCCCCTGTTCATGCTCTCTCTCTTTCAAAAATAAATACAAACATTAAAAAAACACAAAACGTCCATAGCAAGAAAGGAGAAAATATAAAATGTATATGTGTGTATAATGCCTCAAAAGTCAATAAATTCATTTGTTTATTTGATAAATATTTGCATATTTATTATTAATAAATTATAATCTATCTTACATATAATATAAATATATTTGTATTTAAAATATTTATGTATCAAACATATATAGGTATAAAAGCAATGTTAATTATACATTACATATGACTAGTAAAATAATAAACATTTATTGAATAGACTATTCCAGGTGCTAGAGATAGAGGAGACAAAACAAATTTCCCACTCTCTCATATTCCATGTGAGGCAAAGACCTAACAAAAGCAATTGAATAAATAAATCTATGTCTGAGAATTATAAGGAGTGAGAGTAAAAATGCAGCAAGGAAAGTGAACAGAGATTACTGGGGTGCTGTGTCATATGGAACGGTTGAGGGTGGCCTGTGACAGGATCCAGAAAGAAGTGAGGGCAGAGCTGTGCAGATGCGCTGGCTAGCTGGTCCTCCCTCAGGGAGGAGCAAGAACACAAATACCTTGACTGGTACTGTCCTTGACATGTTTGAAGAACAACAAGGATTTCCGTGGAATTTAGGGAGAGGGGAGGGGATGAGGTGAGAGAGGTCCATGTTGTCAGCTTAAAGCCTGACATGGGGCCCAATCATGAGACTGGGGACCCTGAGATCATGATGTGGAGCTGAAATCAAGAGTTGGATGCTCCACTGACTGAGCCACCCAGGCGCCCTCACACCACATCTCCTTTATCCATGCATCCATCTCTGGACACTTAGGTTGTTTCTATATCTTGCCTATTGTAAATAATGCTGCAATGACCACGGGAACAACAGATATCCTTCAAATTAATTTTCATTTTCTTTGGATAAATACCCAGAACTGGAATTGCTAGATCATATGATAGTTTTCTTTTTAATTTTTTGAGGAACCTCAATACTAGTTTTCCATTGTGGCTGTGCCAATTTACATTCCCACCGATAAAATGTATTTTGAAGGTAAAGCTGATGGAATTTGCAGTGTATTTGCTGGTGGGTTAGAGGTGAGACATGAGAGAAAGAGAAGAGTGAAGACAGCCTCTGGTATTAATGGCCTGAGCCATCAGAGAAATAAATTTGTCATGTATTGAAATGGGCAGCATTAGGAGACCAGCAAGTTTTCAGGAAAAAAATCAATAATTCATGTTTGGGCATATTACATTCTTTTTAACTTTTTAATAAAATTAACTTCACTGAAGTAAAATTCATAAATAAAATGCACCAAGTTAGAGGGTTCTTTTCAATGAGTTTTGACAAATGTATACATTTGTATAGCTACCAATGCAATCAGTGAATAGAATGATTTCCATCACCCCCCAGATTTCCCTTGTACCCTGTCCTAATCCATTCCTTGGCACCACAGGCCCTGAAGAACAGCTGATCTGTTTTCTGTCCCTGTGGCTTAGATTTGCCTCCTTCAATTTTATTTACACGTGGTCATATAGTATGTAATCTTTCAGTTAACTTCTTTTACTCAAAGTAGTGTTTTCTTGGCTTCATACATGTTGTATGTATCAGTGGTTCATTTCTTTTTATAGCTGAGTGTTATTTGCCTTTTTATTATTGAGCTGTAAGAATTCTTACTACATTCTGGTTGTCAATCTTTCATCAAATATATGCATAGCAAGTAATTTCTTCTGATCTGTGGCTTGCCTCTTCTTTTGAAGAGCAGTGTATATTGAAGAGCAGAACTTTTAATTTTGTTAAAGTCTAATTCATCAAAATTCTTGTATGGTTCGTGTTATGTATTTCCAAGAAGTTTTTGCTTACCTTGTTTGAAAAACTTTCTCCTGTGTTTTTTTTTGTAGAAGTTTTATAGTTTTAATTTTCAGGATTAGCTCAGTGGTTTATCTCGTTAATTCTTATATACAGTGTGTAGTTGATTTTTTTCCCAAATGGATATACTGTTTTCCCAGTACTAGTTGTTGAAAATAATTTACTTTCCCATTGAATTATGTTGGCGCCTTTTTGAAAATTCAATTGATTTTACTATTTTTGGACTCTCTGTTCTGTTGAATTGATTTATATGTGTATTCTTATGACAGTCCCATACTCTCTTGAGTATTATAGCCTTAGAGTAAGTCTTGCTTTGTCCCTCCAGGTAGTGATAGATAGTGGCTTATTGTTGTTACTAATAATGTCTGGATTTCCTCAGCATGTCTTGGTTGGCTTTTCAACTCTTTTCATCACTTATACTACTATTAGAATGCATTAAATTCCCTTTGTTGTAAATACTTTAAGTGGCTTATGCGTTCCAACTTAAATTTGACTAGTATCAATTCTCCCAAAACTGGTAAGTACTATAATTATCTACACTTCACAGCTAAGGAAATTGAGGCACAGAGAAATAATTTCCTATGTTTAAAGGACTAGTAGTTGGTGGGGGCAAGTTTCAAAACCAGATAGTTCAGCTCCAGAGCTTGTGACCTTGACAGTCTGCTCAGCTGCTGGTGGACATCGTTCTATATGTGGTATTAAAACATTGAGACTGAGCAAAATTATGCAAAATGGGAATAGCAAGAGAATTGCTCAGAAAAGTGAGCCCAGAAGAACTCCAATGTTTAGAGCTCAGAAAGATGAAGAAGAACTAAGAAAGGAAACAGAAAAGAAACAATGAGTGAAAGAGGAAAACCATGGGGTAACCTATAAGCCAAGTGAAGAAAGTATCTCAAAAAGGTGGGAGTGACCAATTGTGTCAAATGCTGCTGGTAAGTCAAATGAGGTGAGCACTGAGAAATGATCATTGGATCTAGAAACATAGATCACTGATGGTCTTGGTGAGAACAACTGTGGTGGAATTGTAGGGGAAAATTGGCTCTACTGGAAGGGAAGTGGAGACAGTGAGTATACACAACTCTGTGTTTATTGTAGGGGGAAAGGGTGGGAGCTGGGAGTGATGGTGGTAGGGAGAGATGAAGTCAGCCTTGGATGGTCAAGTGGATGATCTAATGAAGAAAATATTGATGACTCAAAAGTGGGGAGAGAATGCCACAGAACACAAATGCTGGATGAGGCCCTTGAGGATGGGGACCAGACCCAGTGCCAAGAGGAAGGGTGGGCTATAGGTAGGAGGAAAAATAACCCCTTCATATTAGCACATAAAACAGACAGAGGATGTGGGTACACGATGGTTTGACAGGCTTTGTGGTGAGAATGCACAGAAGTCCTCTTTTGGTGGCTACTCTTTTCTCAGTGAAGTAAGACAAGAGAGTTGCAGGAACCTGACAAAAATGGAAGAGGTATGTCAGCTTAGAAAGTGAGAATTAAATAGATCAGCAAGAGAGAGTAGAATTGCCAGGCAGTAGCACCAAGGACCCGTTTGAGGGTAATGATCATAAATTTAAAAAGAGATTCAATCAGTTGGCATTGAATAAGGACCTCTTATTTTTAAAATGCCCACATTCAGGGCACCTAGGTGACTCAGTTGGTTAAGCATACAACTCCTGATTTTGGCTCAG
Source organism: Proteles cristata cristata (assembly GCA_017311185.1). Lineage (NCBI taxonomy): Eukaryota > Metazoa > Chordata > Mammalia > Carnivora > Hyaenidae > Proteles > Proteles cristata. The sequence goes on along the minus strand of JAESUZ010000046.1, from coordinate 2,500,685 downwards.
GTCATGATCTCAAGGTTGGTGAGACGGAACCCCACGTCGGGCCCCGCACTGACTATGCAGAACCTGCTTGGGATTCTCTCTCTCCCTCTCTCTCTGCCCCAACCCCCAGTGTCACTTGTGTCTTCTCTCTCAAATAAATAAACTAAAAAAAATTAAAATGCCCACTTTCATTCCAGTAACATTGTCGGGAAAAGATAGTAAGCTAGATCTTTGCATTTAAAAATAATTGTCAAAAGAATCTCCATAAAATTGGCTGATTATAGTATTGTATTAAGGATAATTCCCTGATTCTGATCTTATTAGAGTGATTGTGAAAGAGAATTGCTTGTTTTTAGAAAATCCACAGTGAGGCATTTGGGGGGAAAGGGACATCATGTCTGCATCTTACTCTCAAGTGGTTCAGAAAAAGAATAATGTGTAAGTATAAAATTAAGTATACACATATATGCACACATATGTGTGTATATATGTGATATATGTTATGTATCTGTGTGTATATACATAGAGAGAGACAGAAAGATAGGGAGAGCAAGAGTAAGGCAGAGAGAGACAGAATAGAGCAAATAGAGCAAATATTAATATTTGGAGGAATCTGGGTAAAAACATCTAATATTTCTTTATAATGTTCTCTTTTTTAAATGTTTACTTTTGAGAGAGAGAGAGAGTGCATGAACAGAGGAAAGGCAGAGAGAGAAGGAGGCAGAGAATCTCAAGCAGGCTCTGTGCTGTCAGCACAGAGCCCAATGCGGGGCTTGATCTCATGACTGTGCAATAATGACCTGAGCTGAAATGAAGAGTTGGACACTCACTGGCTGAGTCACTCAGATGCCCTCTCTTTATATTATTCTTGCAACTTCCCTATAAGTTCAAAAATATCTCAGAAAAAAAAAGGAGACTGGTCAACAATATTTCACACCTATATTTGAAATTGCTAAAATTTTTAAATTTCATCTTGATTCTTCCATATAGTGCTATAATGTTATGATTTAGAAATTTTAAGTAACTATTTAAAATTTATACTTGAGAGAAAAGTCAAGGTGAGGCTGATGCTAGTTTATTCTGAATCTGTCTCAAAGCAATAGGGAAACCTGTCATTGAGATGTAAATTTCTGTTATGAAGAAAGAACATGGCCCTACTAGGTGTGATGTAGACCCTCTCTATTTGCATTTTCTCTAGGACTGTGCAACATAACAAAGTGCATCAGACCACAAAATTCCATGAACCATTGATGAAGCCTCTAACTCCCTTTCCACATTGAGAAAAGGCTGTGGATTTGATCTTCATCTCCATCCTGAATGCCTTACTTCACTCTCTCTCTCTCTCTGATTGTCATTGGCCTCTGTCCACACCATCACTCCCCTGCAGACCTGCCCTTACTATTGTTTCTCCCTCCAATCTTTTTTCTACAGAGCAACCAAGGTTATCTATTTAAAGTCTGCCATGTCTAAATACAGCACGGTTTGTTAACCACACTGGAACTGAAAAGAAAAAAAATGTTCATGTCATAAAAAAAAAATGTAAAATAAAGTCAGTCACGTCTCAGGGTCTAAAATATTCCAAATCACCTAGAATTTTCTGGGCCTTGCATAGGCCCATATCTCTCCTCTCCATCATTCTGCATGTTCCAACCACACTCAACTTTCTACAGCTCCTGAAATAAGCCATATCTGTTCCAGATCAGTAGTCTTGGAATGTCCTTCTCCTTGATCTCCCTCATCTCAATTTTTTTTCCCAGCAAAGATCTGTGAAGTATCTCTTTTTTTTTTTTAAATGTTTTATTTATTTCTTAGGAGAGAGAGAGACAGCGTGAGCAGGGGAGGGTCAGAGAGAGTGGGAGTCACAGACTGAAACAGGTTCCAGGCTCTGAGCTGGCAGCCAGCACAGAGCCCGACGCGGGGCTCGAACCCGTGAACTGCGAGATCATGACCTAAGCGAAAGTCAGACGCTTAACCGACTAAGCCACCCAGGCGCCCCTGTGAAGTATCTCTTATGTGCTGTAGGCTTTAAGGTTATAATAAGAAAGCAGCGGACATGGCCCTTTCACAGGGCTCACATTCTAATCAGTGACGTAGTAAGGATTTGCAGAGCCTTAAATGAACAGAATTTGGCAGGCCCTCTCTGAGACAAAACAAACTACAAATTATGGATATCAAATTAGATATAGTAGTGACTATTTATTAGGAATAAGGGAAAAAATTTCAACCAGTTTCTGGGGATTAGAGGTTCAGGCTCCTTTCTTCTGAGATCTATAAGCAAATTACTAGACATGTCAATATGCTAAGGCATCCCAATGGCAGACTGCCTTCCCCTCTTTACCCTGAATACGCCACAGCTTCCAGAAGTTCCCAGTACTCACACGGGCCTCAGGCAAGACAACGGCTCTGAAGTTTAACTTCATTGGCTTCATGAGAAATTGGCCTCCAATCTGTGAACCAGAGAGATAACATACAGTTATACCAAAAAAATATTTTCAGAGAGTGACAAAACTATAAAAATGTAAAAGTAGGCAATGTGATACAAAATGCATGGGCAGCTGGTATTAAATATGGCAGCAAAGACCTTAAACTTGACTCCAGAATATAGATACGAAAGCCACACACCTAGAAAGGTCACAACTTCTTTGTTTTTTTGATGATTTCTATTGCAGCAAATTTTCAGAAGGGATTTCATGGAAGGGTAGCAGAAGGCTATGTTGCACTTGCTATTATACAAAACCATTTTATATCTTTAAAAAGATCCATAAATTTAGTTTTAACAGAAAAGAAGGATTTTGCCATGAGATAAATAAAACTAATAAGAAAAAGTAAGACAAGCAACCATTACTTTTATCTTTGAAATGATGGTTCAGATCATCCTGCAGGGTATTTAAGGCCTATCAACTACACAAAGCCCTTTTGGAAATTGTCTTCAAACTCCAGAGTCTCTATTTAAATAGAAGTGCACAGTGTGGTATCTTAGAGAAATGGAGGAAAAAAAGGAAGAGGGAATTCGATTTTAATAGAAGACAAAGAGCTAGAGATGAAGAGATAGGAAAATAAAATGGAAAAGCTTAAATCCTCACGTACACGTCTTAAACGCCCAAGACTGAAAGGCTGTGTATCAAGTTACTAAAAGGTGTGGTCATGTAGAGTCAGAGAGGAAAGAAGATTGTCAGTAGCTTCATGCTGTCTCAATCATAGATAAACACTCTAAATGTTTCTAAACTTTTATTGAACCACTTCTTTTCATCTTTTTGAAATTGAATTTTGTCATTTTACAAGAACTCTACTTAGCTCTCAAAAATGATTCCAACAAAAGAGTATTTCAATTCAGGAGTTTAGAGAAATTAGTCAAATGGAATTGGCTGTCTTAATGACCATGCTGGCTTTCATCTTCGCTGAGATAATGTGCACAGACACTCAGGTAACTGAGAGCTTTTCCCAGAGGCTCTTTCAAATCCTCCTGTCAAGTAAGTTCAGAAGAAAGGATACAGACTAGCTACTGAGAACCTCTGTAATGGAATTCCTTCCAACAGCCTGGTCACCTTTTGTGAGAATATGAGAGGTAGGGGTCTGCCTTGTTCCTTTTATTTTGAGATACAGACCTATGGTTAGAAAAAAATAAAAAGGAAAAACCTATAAACAAAGATATACATGATAAAAAAAATGTCTTCCCATTTCATGAACAGTCCTTCTTTCCAAAGTTAATTAATGGGAATAGTTTCTTTTCTTTTTTTTTTTTTATTTTTTTTTAACATTTTTTAATTTATTTCTAGGAGAGAGAGAGAGAGAGAGAGAGAGAACGTGAGCAGGGGAGGGTCAGAGAGAGAGGGAGATACAGACTCTGAAATAGGCTCCAGGCTCTGAGCTGGCAGTCAGCACAGAGCCCCACGCGGGGCTCGAACCCACGAACCACGAGATCATGACCTAAGCAAAAGTCAGACGCTTAACCGACTAAGCCACCCAGGCGCCCCTAATGGGAATAGTTTCTTATGGATCCTTCAGGGAGAAGGGGAAAGACACACACACACACACACACACACACATTTATACACACATGATTAACGTTTTACACGAATTGCATTATATACCAAAGAAAGTTAGACTTTTCTCATTTTTCAAGTTGAATAACTGTCACTGAATTGTCTTTCAAAGAAATTGTATATTTTGTTTTCCTACCAGTGGTATATGAATGTATATTTTTCTTCATACCTTCCCCAACATTGAATATCAAGCCTCCTTAACTTTATTAATCTAAGAGGTGAAAAAGATTACCATTTTTTGCTTTTGTTGACTTGAATTATGAGTGAAAGTGATCATCTTTCCAAGGTTTTAGCCATTTATATTTCTTTTTCCATTAGGCATTTATCACCTTTGCCTGTTTTTCTACGTTCGTTGTCTTTTACGTGGCCATTCATATAAACCATCTGTAAATTTAGAAAAGTCACCATTTGTAAGCTTTGTCTGCTAGAAATACTTTTCCAAGATAGTCTTTCTTTTCATTTCCTTCTTGCAAGTATACTTTTTTTAACCTTTACTTTCATGGTTTGGTGTTTGGTGTCCTGCTTAGAAAGCTTCCCCATAACAAGATTACATATAAGTTTACCCAACTTTTCTTTTAGTAATTTTATTATTTTATTTTTAAATTTTTCATGTACCTAGAAACTACTTTGAGATTCATTTTAAGTAAAAGATAAACTTTATTCTTTTCCAAACTGTTAGCAAATTTTTCCAATGCTATCTATGAATCTTCATTTCACCACCAATTTGCCTTCATAATGCTAATTTCCCATAAGTAGGTATACCAATCACCAGATCCTTTATTATGTTTCCTAGGTGTATTTCTTTGGTATACAACTCTCTTAGGTATTTTAACTTGGTGACACATTTTATTATCTAGTAAAATAGTTTTCTTTTATTACTTTTCTTTTCCAGAATTGTCCTTCCAATCCTCATATGTTTACTTCCACAAATTTACTATGGTAACATTTTGTCTAATCTCCCTCCAAGTTTTTGATGTTTTAATGAGACTGAATGACTTAAATTAGTAAATTAAGTTAGCATTGGAGCGCCTTGGTGGCTCAGTTGGTTAAGCATCCAACTTCTGCTCAGGTCATGATCTCACGGCTTGTGGGTTCCAGCCGCACATCGGGCTCTGTGTTGACAGCTCAGAGCCTGGGGCCTGCTTCAGATTCTGTGTCTCCCTCTCTCTCTGCCCCTCCCCTACTTGCAATGTCCCTCTCTTTCTCTCTCTCAAAAATAAATAAATGTTGAAAAATAAAAAAAATAAAGTTAGCATTAATTGATCATTTTTCTTACCTACCCATAAATGAAGCATCATTTCCTTTAGCAATTTCAACAGTTTCAATAATGTAGTTATAAAAGTCTTATAAATTAAGTATGTATCTTTTTAGAACAGTTATGAATGGGATCTTTTCTACTTTTTCATCAACATGCTATTGTTTATTGGTAGGAAGGTTCTAACTTTTGAATATTAATTTTGGAACCAGCCATCTTGCTAAAATTAATTTTAATTTTAATTAATTTAATTTAAATTTATTTTAAAATTTATTGTAATTGTAAAAGGGTTGTTTTGTGTGTGGTTTTTTTAAATTTCCCAGGTAAACAATCATCTTTCTTTGTTTTCCCTTTCCTTATTTCTTTCCAGTATTTATCCTTCTAATTTCTTTTTTTTTCTTAAAATTTGTATTCATTATAACTTCTTGAACAATATTAATAAAATTAATAATACTAGGAATCCTTGCTTTTATCCTGGTTTTAATTTGAATGTTTATAGTGTTTCTCTGTTAAGTATTTTGATTATGTTGGGTGTTTGTCAATATCTTCATTTAAATAGAATAATAACAGTTTTCCTCTTTTAGACCAATATTTTGAATAATTAAATTACTTCATTTTCTAATGTGTAAACATCTTTGCATTCTTGGGATGAACCTCACCAACCCAAGAAATAGTGTTCCTTAACTAAATACTTGAGGCTATTTACAAAATTTTAAAAGATATTTGTATCAATATTGAGTGAGACAAGTTCATAATTTTAGAGTGGGGTAAGAGGAGCATTTTAATATCATTTTTCTCCTAAATTATTCATGGAAGTTTTCCTTGTTTCACTATTCACTGAAATATTTTTATTTTTAAATTTTTAGTTAAGTAAGCTCTATTCCCAATGTGGGGCTTGAACTCACAACCCTGAGATCAAGAGTCTCATGCTGTACCACTTTCATGCTCCTGGCCCTGAAATACTTTTAAATCAGGTTGTAATTACGTATGAGACTATTTGAACTGATTTTTCAGACTGCACCACTGCTATATTTTGCATATATTTAGTATGATATTTTGCTTACCAAAAGGTCTCTTTAGGAAAAGTGTAAATTTTCAGGAAGTGTGGTTTGAGGTGTTTAAAATTTAATCAACATTTTAATATGTCTAGGCTCTATGCTGATCTCTTTTTCATTCCTGATCATGACAATTTATCTTCTTTTTCTTTTTTCTTGATCACTTTACCTAAGAGTGTGTTGATTTTGTTGGTCTTTTCAATGAACCAGCTTTTAATTTTGTTAATTTTATTTATTGTTTGTTTTCTATTTTGTTGATTTCCAATCTTTATTATTTATTATTTCCTTTATTCTACTGACTTTGGATCCATTTTGCTCTTTTCTTTAGCTTCTTAATGAGGAATGCTAGGCACTGATTTCAGATTTTTTTTTTTTAATTTTAGGGAGAGAGAGCATGCTAGGGAAGGAGAGGGGCAGAGGAAGAGGGAGAGAAAGAATATTAAGCAGGCTCCATGTTCAGCATGAAGCTTGATGCACGGCTCAATCCCACAACCCTGAGATCATGATGTGAGTCAAAATCAAAAGTCAGACACTCAACTGATTGAGCCACTCAGGTATTCCAAGATTTCTTCTTTTCTAATACCAGCGTTTAGTGTTTTCAGTTTCCCTCTTAGCACAGCTTTATATCATAAATTTGGATATGTTGTCTTATAAGTATAATTCAGTCCAAAGTATTTTATTTTCCAGGGTATTCTTTGAGTTTATACCATTTGGGGTTTGCTGATCTTGAATCTATAAATTTACGACTTTCAACAAATTTGAGAAGCTTCAGCCATTTTTTCCTCAGTCGTTTTTTGTGCTGCTATGTCTCTTCTAGTGACTCTCTGGGATACTCATGTGCTAGACTTTTTGGTATTGTCACATTAGTCCCTGAGACCTGAGGTGGTTTCTTTTTTTTTTTCTTCTTCTTCCCAAAACTTTTTCTCCTCTATTCTTCAGGTTGGATAATTTCTATTGACTTATCTTCACACTGACTGACTTGTTCCTCTGTCAACTCAATTCAATTTGTGGGTCTATCTACCAGTAAGTTTTCTTTTTAATTTATTTATTACATTTCTCATTTTAAAATTTCCTTTTGTAGACTATAGTTATCCGATGAGGCTTTCTCTCATTCCATTCATTTTAGGAGGGTTTCCTCTACACTCTGTTGCATAGTTTTAATATATAATAGCCACATTAAGGTCTCTGAGAGTTCCACTATCTAGGTGCATCTCTGGGATGACAGCTGTTTATTCTTTTTTTCTTGAGAGATAGAATAGTTTTCTATTGTATCCTGGAAAGTTATGTTGTATAGATGATAGGCCCTGTTGTAATCCTCTGAAGAAACTAATATGACTTACACAGTAAGATTGATGGGACATCTGGGAGGCTCAGTTGGTTAAGCATTCGACTTCAGCTCAGATCATGATCTCAAGGTCAGTTGGAGCTCTGCGTCAGGCTCTGTGCTGACAGTGCAGAGCCTGGAGCCTGCTTTGGATTCTCTGTATCCTTCTCTCTCTGTCCCTCCCCTGCTCATGCTCTGTCTCTTTGTCTCTCTCTCTCTCTCTCTGTCGCCCTCTCTCTCTCTCAAAAATAAATATTTTAAAAAAATTAAAAAGAAACTGTAAAATTGGTCTTATTTCTATGAGTGGGAATTCAAATCTCAGTTCAGTTTTCTGAGATTTTGTAAATCTTTAGCCCATACATTCATTGACTAGTAGGAAAATTTTTGGAGTAGTCCAGTTTTTAGGTCAGATCTTTTTAAGTCTCTGTTTGTTTGGGTCTTTCCTGTATAGATATTATTTCGGGGGTGGGGGGGGCGGGTGGGCATTATTCCAGGGTGAAGCTGAGACTTGTGCATATGGCTCTAAGCTCTGCTCCACGTTTGAAGATGTTGCCATGTGCTGGTTGACCTGTGCACACTGAGATCGGGAGCTGGGCCTGATCCAGGATCTAGGTTTAGGAGACCTGTGTAGGATCATGCACGGAATCAGAAATCCCCTTCTCTCCCTCTCTCCTTTTCAGGACTTCCTTTAAAGCATACTCTTCAGCTTGTGACAACCCCTTCCCCTGATTTCTGTGGGGCTTACCCTTAGAGCAAGGCCACAGAAGAAACATAAATTCATAAACAAGTGAGAAACTCATGCCATGTGGAACATTCCCCTCAGTGTTTTCTCCTCTACCACCTGGCTGGTTTTGTTTCTTTCAGGGTCCTTGAGCAGTTCAGGATATTTCTGTTTATTTGTTGTTAAAATTTTTTTTTCACTGTGATCAGTGGGAGAGATGGTCTATAGTAAGATCATTTCTTGAGATTTTTGCATTTGTTTAAAGATACCTTTCCCTTAGGGGAGGCCAGTAGAACAGATGACTCTTGACCTCAGGGTCCTGGTTCAAATCCCATGTTGGGTGTAAAAGCTTACTTAACAACAACCACAAAAAGATAGCTTTGCCTTTGTGCTTACATAACAAGGCTTGCATAAAATTTTTTATTAACTCTTTCATCACAGCTTAGCAGAGATCACCTCACTGTAAAATCTGAGGAAGTCTGGAATTTCCTGAATAGAGCCTTTCTATCACTATATTTTTGCAGATTTCTTTGTCCTTGGAGTTCAGTAAATTCTTCAGAACATCTCTTGCTAATGAACACCCTGTATCAGTTTCTGCTTGAACATCATGGGCCTTTTAATCCATAGTTTCAGTTCTTCCTTTTCCTTATAAAAATACTCATTTTCCTATATGAGAATACTTTTTTCTACTCTAGTGTTTAGTATGTCTTATTTGAAGATATTAAAGATCTTTATGTGAGATTGACTTTTGTTCTGCACATTTATTACCTGCCCTCTAGCTGCTTTCATCTTTGTTGCTTTTATATCAAATCACTGTGATTATCCTAAACCTTTCCTCCACTTCTGAAACTCTGTCTTTGACATGTCTATTCTAATCCTTACTAATTCTAATTTATTCTTTACTTCTGTATTAAGCACCCTCTTTGTTTCCTTAGCCCTGAAATCTCCCATTTCATCTTTCTGCTACTTCACTATTTTACTTTGTAACTCTTTTTTTTTTAACCCAAATAATGTTCTTCCTAATTCTTTTACAGTCAGATCTCTCATGGTGTGCAGAGTGGGTTGCATTGTGTACTCCCAAAATTCATGTCCATCCAGAACCTCAGAATATGACCATATTTGGAAATAGAGTGTTTGAAGATATAACTAAGGTGAGAATTGAGATGAGGTAATGCTGGATTACAGGGTGCCCTGAATCCCATGAGACTGCCTTTATTCAAGACAGAAAAAAAACAAAGACACACAGGGGAAGAGACCATGTAAAGCAGTTGGAGTAGTAGTTCTATGAGCCAAGGAATGCCCAGGGTTGCTGGCAACCAACCACCTGCAGCCAAGTGAGAAATATGGGAGGGCTTCTCCCTCAAACCAACCCTTCTGACATTCGATTTTGAACTCCTGGCCTCATGAACCGTGAAAGAATAAATGTTTTTTAAAGATACCTGTTTATAGTCATTTGTTATGGCAGTGCTAGTCAGCTACTAAAAATACCAGTTTTGGTACTGGAAAGTAATAGGCTGCAGTGCCAAATATCTAAAAATGTGGAAGGGGCTTTGGAATTGGGTAATGAGTAGATGCTGGAAGAATTTTCATGGAAAAAGTCTAGATGCCTTGAAGAGTGGGTTGGGAGAAATATGAATGGTAAAGGCAAATCAGCTGAGGGCTCAGATGGAAGTGAGGAGCGTGGTAGACAGGACGCCCAGCATTTTAGGAAAGATGTCTATCGTTATGAGAGGAATATTGGTAGAAATATGAACCTCCAAGGTGCTTCTGGTGAGGTCTCAGGAGGAAACGAGGGATATCTCATTGTCAAATGGAACAAAGATGATTCTTGTCATGAAGTGCCAGAAGCTTTGGCTGAGTTGTGTTCTATAGCTTGGTGAAAGGCAGAAATTATAAATGATGAACTTGGATGTTTAGCTAAGGATATTTCCAAGCAAAGTGGGATAGGTTCAACCTGGTTTCTCCTTGCTGAAGCTGATAGTAAAATGTGAAAGGAAAGAGATGAATTTAGAAAGCAGCTATTCTGCAAAAAGGCACCAAAATTTGATGATTTGGAAAAAATTATCAGCCTAATGTAGACAGCATGCTCTAGAGGTAGGATCAAGGATTCTGACAACCTTTTGCTTAATAGATTAAGTATGTAACTCATCAACCAGCCAACCATCCCAGCCAAAGCTGGAAAAGATCTGCAGAGGACTTTCTTATAAGATGGCCTAGACTGCTGTGAATTACTTGGGAGACTAAAAAGCCTTCTGAGAATGTTATACTAGCAGAAACACTGCCAGCCTGGACTAAAAAGAGAGAGAGATGGGACAAAATGAAGACTGTCACACTTCTGAGATTCTACAAGGGAAAAAAAAAACCTGATAAACTTCTTGGCTGCAAATAAGGGCTAACCTTATTACAGAGCTACAGATGCAAAGGCAGAGGCCAGAGAGGGTAAGGCCACTGCTTCAGGCCCAGAGGACAGAGTATCAAACCTTAGATGATAAGATAATTCCAAGTCTTGCATCTAATGGAATTTTTGCTGCTGGGTTTTAGACTTGCTTGAGACTTGCTTTATACCTCCCAATTTCTCCCTTGGAATTGCTAATGTTTATCTTATGCCTGACCTACCATTATATTTTGAGAGCAGATAGCTTGTTTTCTTGTTTCACAGATCCACAGATAGAAAAGATGGCCAAGGATTGCCAGCAATCACCAGAAGCTCTCCTCCAGGACTGTGAGAGAATAAATTTCTGTTGTTTCAAGTTTCCTAGTTTGTGGTAATTTGGTATGGCGGCCATAGGACATGAATGCAGTGTGAAATTTACTTTTATTTTTTGGCATATTTTTCCCATATGATATATTTCATCTATTGGAAATTTTTTATACTAATTCCTTTTTTCTTTTTCTTTTTTTTAAAAATTTTTTTTAAATGTTTTTATTTATTTCTAGGAGAGAGAGAGAGAGACAGCGTGAGCAGGGGAGGGTCAGAGAGAGGGAGTCACAGACTGAAACAGGCTCCAGGCTCGGAGCTGGCAGTCAGCACAGAGCCCGACGCGGGGCCCGAACCCACGAACCGCGAGATCATGACCTAAGCGAAAGTCGGACGCTTAACCGACTAAGCCACCCAGGCGCCCCACTAATTCCTTTTTTCAATAATTTTTTATTATAGTGATTTTATGTAGCTTTCATGAGATTTCTTTTTGCTTTCATTGTTATTCATTTGAAAAAATTATTTTTGCCAAAACCTTCTTTCGGTCCTAAATAATTTGGGTATATTCCTCTTGTCTTCCATAGAGCTTTGGTATGAATACTGTCATCTCCTTAATTATGCATGGATAGGAAGAATTAAGTCCAGCTATGACAAATCACAGACAGATGATCTTGCCTATGTGCTCTCTCATATTATTGTTCCAAATTCACTATACATGAGAATGATCAAAAGACTTCAATGAATATCTTTTGGCCAATAAACATGGCTAAAATGAATGAGTTGGCAAGGATCTAAAATAAACAGAAATCTCTTAAATTGTTTTTTTTTTATTAAATATTTTTATTTATTTCTAGGAGAGAGAGAGAGAGACAGCGTGAGCAGGGGAGGGTCAGAGAGAGGGAGTCACAGACTGAAGCAGGCTCCAGGCTCCGAGCTGGCAGTCAGCACAGAGCCCGACGCGGGGCCCAAACCCACGAACTGCGAGATCATGACCTAAGCGAAAGTCGGACGCTTAACCGACTAAGCCACCCAGGCGCCCCTCCTAAATTGTTAATATAAACCAGTTCAACCATGTTGCAAAATTGTTTGGCAATATCCATCTATTAAACCTGAATCATATGTATACTCCATGACCCAGCAATTCAACTTTTAGATATATAACCAACACGAGTATCATATTCATGCCTTCACCAAATATATTCATATAGTCCCTAAAAGACGTATAAAATATGCTCATAGCACTTCCAAACTGGAAACTGTTCAACTATCTCAACTATAAAATGGGGGAAAATGTGATATCCTCACACAATGAAATTCCATAGAGTAATAAGAATGAATAAACAGAAACTACACACCACATTGAGCAAAAAAGAGAGACTCTGTTATGGACTAAATGTGTCCACTCAAAATTCATAAATTGAAGCCTTAACCCTCATTGTGACTGCATTTGGGTCTTAGGAGACAATGAAGATTAAAGAGGTTATTAAGTGTGGGACCACAATCTGTTAGCATTAGTGCCCTTCTACGAAAACATACCAGAGAACTTGCTTTCCCTCTGCCATGTGAAGGCACAGCAAGAAGACAACTGTCTGCAAACCAGGAGAGAGTTCTCCTCTCAGGAAACTGAATTGGCTGGAAACTTGATCTAGGACTCCCAGCCTCCAGAAATGAGAAAGTACATTTCTATTGTTTAGCCATTAAGTCTTGGTATTTTTTCCCCCCTGACAGCCCAAACAGACTAATACAAAATCTACTGCATGAATTCTCCATTTCTATAAAGTTAAAAAACTAATCTACAGGATTAGAAGTTTGAATAATGGATACTTCTGGGACAAATAGGGAATGACTAGTAATGGGTCCAGGGGGACCTAAGAGGCACTAGTAAAGTTCCACTTTTTGGCACAACTGCATGGGTTTCTTAACTTTGTGACAATTCACTGAGATGTATTTTGGTGATTTTTTCATCTTTCTACATGTGTGATATACAAAAAGTATAATAAAAATGGTTTGTCTTGTTTAATAAAAAGAGAGTTCAAGGCTGTAGTTCACTCCTTGCAATCAGGCCATAGATTTGAGGGTTTTGTTTTTTGTTGCTTTATTTATTTATTAAGAATTTTTTAAATGTAGCTACTCTTAGGATGTAGCTCATTCTTCTCCATTCAACAATGTCAAAGAATCCCAGATCTTCAATTCCCTTACCATATTTTGTCAGCGGTAATTCAGTCTCCTCCCATTCAGTTATTTTTTGTTTTTAACTATAAGACATTGGTTTGTAGAAAATAAAATTGATAGGCTTTCACCTGCAGTTCTCCAAGTGCCTGTTCCTTAAGATTGATTTTATTTTCTCATTCAGCATTCTTTACACTAGATCCCTAAACTGTTGTAAAAGACCAATTAGGGGGGTCTGGGTGGCTCAGTTAAGCATCAGATTCTCAATTTTGGCTCAGATCATGACCTCATGGTTTGTGAGTTCGAGCCCTCCATTAGGCTTCACACTGACAGCATGGAGCCCTCTTGAGATTCTTTCTCTCTCTCTGCCCTTCTTATGTCTCCCCCAAATAAATAAATAAACTTAAAAAATAAAATAAAAGACCAATTAATTTGGCTGATTATTATAATTTTTCAGACTTCTCTACTCAGCTCACCTCTCAGTAGGTGAGCCCTAGTGGACTTGCCTGCCTATCGTGCATTGATACATAGCTGTTTATATTTCATACTCTCAAAGGATTTGACAGTTCTCTCCAAGTTGACATCTTTATTCACTCTTTTTTCTTCAAACTGTAATGATTGTGTGAGAGGGGAAGGAAAGAATGAAGAGGTTAAAATCAATGATATGTTTTAGAATATAATTCATCTTTCCCCCAGAGGCTTACAGTATGGATGAGAGAAGGAATCTTCACAATACTTCTACATTCTACCTTTCTTTCCCTGGCTTGGTTATATATCTATAACTTTTTTTCACTCCTGCTGCCACACTAAAATTTTCTTTCATGCATGTTTGCAATTGCTGTTTTAAACTTATTTTTAATTTTTTAATTTTTAGAGGAGGGGTCTATCATATAACTTTTTTTTTTTACCGTCTTGCTCTGGAAAGCCCATGGCAAACTTCCTTAACAACAGAGGACACCAGCTTACTTAACTATCATATATTCTAAGATGTATTAATAGAAAGTTGACTTAAAAAAACTGTATAAATCCCTATTAATAATAATAATAATAATACATGTGTACAGTTAAGCTAAAATTGTCAAAATTTTAAATAAAGACTCCTGATCATAATTGACCTCAAGCGTTAGGCAGCAGAATCCTATCATTTCGGACCCAAGAAAGAGGAAGAGCATCCCCTCTCCTCGGAGCATGCTTAACCACCGCATTTATTCTTCTTGAAGACAATGCCTGTTTTTTTTTACTGTTCACTGTCCTACGCCCACTGCCAACACCCTACACAATGTCCAGTCCTAAATAAATATTTATGAATAAATAAATTAACTAATTAATAAAAATGTAGTAATAACAATACAGTATGTCCATGTTAGAGAAAGAGAAAGAGAGACACCTGGGTGGCTCAGTCGGTTTAGTGTCCAACTTCAGGCTCAGGTCATGATCTTACGGTTCATGCATTTGAGCCTTATGTCAGACTCTGTGCTGAAAGCTTGCTCAGAGCCTGTACTCTTTGGATTCTGTGTTTTCCTTGCTCTCTGTCCCTCCCCAACTCACTCTCTGTCTCTCTCTTAAAAATAAATAAACATTAATGGCCAACTAATCTTTGACAAAACAAGAAAGAGTATCCAATGGAAAAATACAGTCTCTTTACAAATGGTCCTGGGAAAACTGGATAGCAGTATGTAAAAGAATAAAACTAGACCACTTTCTTACACCATACACAAAAATAAACTCAAAATGGATAAAAGACCTACATGTAAGACAGGAAACCATCAAAACCCTAGAGGAGAAAACAAGCAACAACCTCTTTGACCTCAGCCGCAGCAATTTCTTGCTCAACACATCTCCAAAGGCAAGGGAATTAAAAGCAAAAGTAAACTATTGGGATCTCATTAAGATAAAAAGCCTCTGCACTGCAAAGGAAACAATCAACAAAACTAAAAGCCAACCAACTGAATTGGAAAAGATATTTGCAAATGAAATATCGGATAAGAGGTTAGTATCCAAAATCTATAAAGAACTCACCAAACTCAATACCCAAAAAACAAATAATCCAGTGAAGAAATGGTCAGAAGACATGAAGAGACCCTTCTCCAAATCAGACATCCAGATGGCTAAGAGACACACGAAAAGATACTTAACATCACTCATCATCAGGGAAATACAAATCAAATCCACACTGAGATACCACCTCACACTGGTAAGAGTAGTTAAAATTAACAACTCAGGAAACTAAAGATGCTGGCAAGGATGTGGAGAAAGAGAAACCCTCTTGCACTATTGGTGGGCATGCAAACTGGTACAGCCACTCTGGAAAAGGGTGTGGAGGTTCCTCAAAAAATTAAAAATAGAACTACCTTACATCCAGCAATAGCACTACTTGGAGTTTATCCAAAGGATACAGGAGCACTGATCCATAGAGGAACATGTATCCCAATGTTTATAGCAGCACTTTCAACAATAGCCAAATTATGGAAAGAGTCTAAATGCCAATCAACTGATGAATGGATAAAGATGTCATTTATCTATACAATGGAATACTTCTTGGCAATGAGAAAGAATGAAATTATGCCATTTGCAGCAATGTGGAGGGAATTGGAAGGTATTATGCTGAGTGAAATAAGTCAGTTAGAGAAAGAAAGATATCATATGTTTTCACTCATATGTGGATCTCGAGAAACTTAACAGAAGACCATGGGGGATGGGAAGAGAGAAAAAATAGTTACAAACAGAGCGGAAGGGAGGCAAACCATAAGAGACTCTTAAATACAGAGAACGAACTGAAAGTGGATGGGGAAGTGGGGAAGAAGGGAAAATGGGTGATGAGCATTGAGGAGGGCACTTGTTGGGATGAGCACTAGGTGCTGTATGTAAACGATGAATCACAGGAATCTACCCCAAAAACCAAGAGCACAGTTTACACACTGTATATTGAACAATTTGACAATAAATTATATTTATTTATAAATTATGTATTTATAAATAAATTATTGTGTATTATATTTATTCATTTATTATATTTATTTATTACAATTATATTCAAATAATTACTATATCTTATTGTAAATAATATTTTATATTATATATTTATATATAAATTATATATTTATATTGAATAAAATTTATTTTAAATAAACAAACAAACAAACAAATAAATAAATAAAACAGATCAGAAATGCCTGGGTGGCTCAGTCAGTTGAGCATCCAACTTCGGCTCAGGTCATGCTCTCGTGGTTCATGAGTTCAAGCCCCTCATCTCGAACTCATCTGTGTCTCCCTCTCTCTCTCTGTGTCTCTCTACCCCCTCCCCCACTCTTGCTCTGTCTCTCTCTCTTAAAAATAAACATTAAAAATAAATAAGTAAATAATTTAAAAAACATTAAAAGAAAATTAAAGAAAAAGAAAAAGAAAAAGAGAAGAGCATCTCTTAACTATTTCTTCACACTTTTTTTAATTTATTTATTTATTTATTTATTTTAATGTTTTATTTATTTCTAGGAGAGAGAAAGACAGACAGCGTGAACAGGGGAGGGTCAGAGAGAGAGGGAGTCACAGACTGAAACAGGCTCCAGGCTCCGAGCTGGCAGTCAGCACAGAGCCCAACGCAGGGCTCGAACCCACGAACCGTGAGATCATGACCTAAGCGAAAGTCGGACGCTTAACCGACTAAGTCACCCAGGCGCCCCATATTTCTTCACACTTTTAAACCAGTTTGTCAGCATTGTACCAAAGAGCAAACTAAAGCATTTAATTTAAGTTAGAAAAACCCAAGAAGAGAAAATACTATAAAAGATGACACCAGAATTAAATGGATAAAAGGAACAAAAAAAGAGTAAGTTGATAAAAAAAACCATAACCTGAGTCTGAAAATGCCACAAATGAACAAATATATTTTAAGTCTCATTAAGAAAAGATTAAAAACAAAATCCCTATATTGATATATTTGAAAAATATTTTTCAAATAGCAAGTGTAATTTTCCAGGAAACCATCCGTATCCAAAACTATGCCAAGAAGATAAAGAAAATGTGCATTTGTTAAAGTGCTATCCTTGCCCCCTGCCAAAGGATACAGGTTCTGGGTGATTCCATAACTGAGTTATTTCAAATCCCCTAGGAATAAATAATTATGCTGCCTTTTAAGTGTTTCTAGATCAGAGAAAAAGAAGGATCACTTCCAAGTGTATTTTATGAGATTAGCATATTGATACCAAAACCTGGCCAAAATGACATTAAAATAGCTAATGTTTATAAAGAGTTTTTGTATAAAAAGCACTACTGTGAGTGTTCCAAGAACATAAATTCATTTAACTCTCACAAAATGCTTATGAAATGGATACTATTATCACCTTTTACAGAATAGAAAACTTATACACAAGGTTAAGAAAGGTTAAGATCCCACAATTAGTAAATGGTGGACCTGAGATAGAACCCAAGTAACTTGGTTCTAGAAGACAAACTATTAACCATTACCTTGCCTGCCTCCCATAGAGAACAGAGCTAAAGGCATACGTCTTTTATGAATGAAGATGCTACCATCTGTGATAAATTACTAGCAAGTTTAATTCAAAAGTATATTAAATGACTAAAAAAGAAAAATATAGAGGTGCCTGGGTGGCTCAGTCAGTTAGGGATCTGACTCATAATCCCCGTGTCTTTGGATTTATATCTATATGTCTGTATGTGTGTGTGTATGTATGTATATATGACCAGTGACCAATGTAGGCTTTATCCAATAAAAGCAAAAATATATCAATAGTAAATGCTGTTTCTATAATTCTGATATTCTAGGTAAATTAAAATTTATATGTAGTAAATTCATTAAAAAAGAACAAAATAAATCATACATATATATATGAAAGAAGCAAAAATTATCATATTCACACCTTATATAGTAGACACAAGTAAATAAAATGAAAAAAAAAAAGAATTCAGTAAAAATGTTGTTGAATAGATTTGGGCCTGGGAGACTAGACCCACAGTGTCAAAGTGGGAGTTGTTAATCTGTTTATCACTTTCCTGAATTATAATCATAACGGTAGAATGTGGCCACAAATACTTCAGGTACCACCTGAAATTACATTGGGCCATTAGATCATAGGTAACTGACTCCAAGCATAGACCTTTATACCTGCCCTTTGAAGGCAGCTATGCTCACCACTATGCCACCAATGCTATACCTGCCCTTTGGGAGGCTGGGGACAAATACGATGTTCTGAGAAGTTGGAGCAAAATTATATAATTTCATATATGTGAGACGGCCTCTTTGATCTGCAGATGTCCCTCTGGGCTGGCTGCAAGCTAAAACCCCATTATTAAAGTCCTTTTCTTTTGCTAGCAGCTTTCTTAATGTGTTAAGTGAAATACGGTTATGATGGTTTACAAAGTTTTACAACAGGTGTTTCTACCTTAGTGCAGGTAATTTAGGGCAAGTATGTTGGCATCTCTAGTCCTTAGTTTACTCATTTGTAAAATGAGAGGGTTTGAACAAAATAATCTAAGTTTTTTTCCAGCTCTAACATTTCATGATTCTAGAGCCCTCAGTTCTTTCCCAGACAACCAGCACCAATGGTTGTACTGGAAGGGAAGTCCGAAGGTCCTGGCAACAATAAGTGGGTTGAGGCGGGAGTCTGACGCACGGAGAGGTAAAGACAAACGCCAAGTCTTTCACAACTTTGTCTGAGATATGCCTTATAAAAGGATAGCTTTGCATATAGCATATGTGAAAAATAAAAGATGTCCCAAGGTGAAAACAATATATAAGTAAAAAGTATCTTAGAAGGGACAGATTGTTTTCAGTACATCCTATTCCTCAAGGTGTATCCTTTGGGCCTCAATCCAAAGCACTGAGGGATTCACTAGTTTTCTTCCTTTGGCAGGCTCTGGCCTCCACTGTTTCTTCCTTGCGGTACAAAATTGTCAAAGCGCTGCTGTCTCAGGCTCTCTGACCTCATCAAGAATTGATTCATGACCCTAAAGGAAAAGTGTTCCAAATTGAGGACTCACTTTTTAGGTTACCTCTTTCTCCCAGATTTTGACCCCCTGCTTCTTCACTATTTTATATTATCTTCCTTTGTTTTTCTGCTGTTCACAGTGGGAATTTTTTCCTGAATTATGCAGCCTGCTATTATTGATGGCCATTTTTAAATTCAAACTCCTAAGGTCTCTTGGTCATTAAAAAAAAAAATTCTCAACAATGGTATAGCTGGATAAACGTTGCTAAGTGACCACAGAAGTACCATATAAATTTTATCTTAAAGGAGGTAAAGGATTTTAAAATTACATTTCTAGTTCTCCCAGGTATAAATCAGGCAGAAACACTTATTTTTCACACAGGATAACATGATCTTATGTTCATTATATGACTGATTCTGTTCTGCCAACTAAAATTGATCTCAGCACATTTTGCACCACGTCATTGTCTTATAAAGGATACAAGAGTTGTTGTCAGGGAAAGGCAACCAAAGCATAAGATAATCCTTAACAGAAAGTTATTTGGAATCACATTTTATCACATGATGACCTTCCTGTCAGTGAGATAGTTAGAATGTAGTGTTAAAAGTAAAGTAACAAAAATACCTGTGTTTGAGGTCTAGCCCCATCACCTGCTGAGGTAAATTACTATCTCCATTTTAGTTTTCTCATTTGTAAAATGAGAATACTGTGTACTTAATCAGGGATATTTCAAGGGTAAAGAAAAATTGCTTAGGAATAATTTATTTCCTAGCATATGGTAGTAATATTCATTATTAGCCATTATGCTTGAACCCAATTTTCTAATCCTCATTCTACTGATATTTTGGACTAGGTTATGACTCTTTTTCTGAGGGGATTGGCTATTGTAAGATGTTCAGATCTTGGCCTCAGTCCACCAATGCCACCAGCATCCTCAGTGGGACAGAAAATGTGTTCAGACATTGTCAAATATTGCCCCAAAAGCAAAAATTTCTCCATTGAGAACCTTTGTGCTGGAAAATCACATATATAAACAGTCATCATACTCAAGTTGGAAAAATATTAAATTTGAAGTTAGAATGTATAAATCAATATTCTGCATTTTCCCTTTACCAGTTCTATAACTTCAGAGAATTCCTTGATTTCTCTTCATCTCAGTTTCTCCACTGTATGCATGCACGCACACACACATACACACACACACAACACATACATGCACAAATTATATAATGTGGATGAATATATGTAGCTATTCAATATATGTGGCAATTCTTTTCATGCTCAAAAGTATAATGCATGAATAGACCGGAAATTAAAAAAAAGATTTGTTAAATTGTCTCAGAATTTCACTGGCTTGATAAAGAAAATAAAAATTGCCCATCTGTTGATGAATTACATCCTACCCTCCAACTTGACGTCCTTTTGTTTTCTAATTCCATACATCACCTGGTGCTCATCATGACAAGTGTACTCTTTAATCCCCACGGCCTATTTTACCCATCCTCCCACTGTCTCCCCTCTGATAAGTATCAATTTGTTCTCTATAGTTAAAAGTCTATTTCTTGGTTTGCCTCTCCCTCTCTTTTCTTTCCCTTTGCTCATTTGATTTGTTCCTTAAATTCCACATATGAGTGAGGTCATTAGGTTGTCTTTCTCTGACTGCCTTATTTCACTTAGCATTGTACTCTCTACCTCCATCCATGTTATTGCAAATGGCAAGATTTCATTCTTTTTTATAGCTGAATAATATTCCTTTATTTATATATACCACATCTTCTTTATCCATCAGTCAATGGGCAGCTGGGCTGCTTCTATAACTTGGCTATTGTAAATAATGCTGCTATACACATCAGGGTGCATGTATCCCTTTGAATTAGTGTTTGTATTTTGGGGGTAAATATCCAATAATGTGATTATTGGATTGTAGGGTAGTTTTATTTTTTAATTTTTTAAGGAACCTCCACACTGTTTTTAACTGTGGCTGCACCAGTTTGCATTCCTACCAATAGTGCAAGAGAGTGCCTTTTTCTCCACTTCCTAACCAACACTTGTTGTTTCTTATACTTTTTATTATAGCCATTTTGACAGGCGTGAGGTGATATCTAAATGTAGTTTTGACCTACATTTTCCTGATCATGAGTGACCAACTTTGAGGTCTTTCAGAAACAAAAAACTGGTCATCATATAACCTTTTACAGTAAAGTTGAATCTTTCCAGGGAGTTAGATCCTCAAATCAGCAAGTAGACAAAAGTTATGTAGAACCAAAATTATCCCTGAAAACACATCAAGAAGGTGCCAAATTAGCAACTTGTAAAAGACCTCTCAGGAATTAAAGCGTATTCAGTATTTTGTCCATATTGAAATAGATACCTGTTTCTTTAGTTGAGAACCTAATAAATGTTTGGCTCATGTTTAGGGGTCATGTTCTTTACTTTTTTAAGTATATCGTACAACTGTATTAATCTTCCAAATGGCAAAATACGCAATGATAAGAGGCATAAGAGACAGGCTAAGGAAAAAGAAAAAAGAGGCTAAGGTTTGCATCTCATTTCTTTTGTTCATTCTGAGGCATATACTCATTGTGTAGAATAATAAGAAACACCACATACTGTTTGTTTGTGTATTTATTATTTGTTGAACTACACAGATCCCATTGACTTTAAACAACTCACTTGCTTTGATGGGATTCCTCTGGGTACTCTTCCACTTTTCTATACCTTTGAACACAGTGTTACCTATACCTGGAAGATTTTCCCCCTCAATTTTTGTAATGAGCTCCTAGATGTCAGTGTTAGTTTCCTTGGGCTCTTTTGACAAAGTACCACCACTAGTTCTTAAAACAACAGAAATGTGTTATCTCCCAGCTGAAGGCTAGAAATCCAAAAGCAAGATATCAACAAGGCTATGCTTCTTCTTAAACTTAGAGAGGACAATTCTTCCTTGCCTCATCTACCAATCAACCAGAGACTAAAGTGAACAGTGAGATAGGACCAAAGGAAGATGAAATATATTTTTTGTAAGGTTAACAGTTAAAATATTAATGTAATAATGCAGGAGAATTCATACTGGCTAATGTTGGCTTTAGGGATGGAATGTAGGGAAAGGATTCAAGAGTTCCTGCAGAGATAAAAATTGTTAGGACCTGAGAACTTAACTCTATGGACAGTATTAAAGAAGTCATTAAAGACCACTTGGATGTGTCAAGCCTGGGTAGATGAATGCTGATTCTGTAAGATTTGCTGGATCGCAGAAGCATGTGTATGTGAATTGTCCTGCAATTGGAAGGAAAAGAGAGCCTGCCACTCAGGAAACACACTGGACTAATATTGATGAAGGTTTGTGCAAGGAGACCATAGGCCTCATGGAACTGTAAAGAAGGATGGATGAAAACAATCAGGGAAGAAATGGTAAGGAGATGAAAAGAGAAGAAAAGATGCTTTGTTCAGGAGACAGCAAGGAAAAAGGACAGGAGAGGCCAGTGTTAGCACAGTGTTGTGGAACTGAGAAGTTAAAATTCACGAAATACATGGAAGTCTTTAAAAGGTCACAGGGCTAGAAATAACAGAGAGAACTAAAGAAGGTTTTCGATAACCAGGTGAGAGCATTAGTGAGGGGGCAACAGCTCAGCATTAGGAAAGGTTTGTCCAGGCCCAAGAGAAGGCCAGACTCGCAAATGGCTGATTTGGAGGGAAGATGAGCATCCTTGTAATTGAAGAGTACTAACCTGACCCTTTTCCTTTGAGACTTTGAGAAATATTAATCATTCCCTGCGAGAATGTGAAATTGTGCCTTAGCAATTTATTGGAGATATTAGAGAAGGAGAAAAAATGTACTTTATGGGGAAACCTTTCTTAAATTTTATTAGCACCTACTTCAAAGAGTTACTAGAGAAATTAATCTGACCCCAAATTCCTTAGCAGAAAGAAATTCATTGAGTTTCAAATGAGTAGAAAGCAACACTGTCAGTTTAACAGACTAGGGATAGGCTCCATTACCTTCAGCTATTTTAATACCCTGATACTGGCTCAATTTAGCAAGAATGTGACTAAACCCATCCCTTGTACTTGTGATGTCAGACGATCCCAGCAAAAATACCTATTGGGATCTGCCTCCCTACCCAGCTCCAGAAGCAGCAGGAAATGGGAATAATCAGAGGGAACAGGAAGAGATTAGTTTCCCTTGGGAGTGTAACTGTGGTCTCTACCAATAACCATTAGATATCACAGGTGGGCTAACAGACAATAACTCACCTATAATAACACAATTAGTTTGATAGGAACAAAAACAAGACAGTCCACATTGTTTAGTATTTTTGGAGCTTTCACTCACACAAATTTTGTCCTCATCAGATGGATCCTATTAGTACTTTCATTTCTTTAATTTTTCTGGCCTAACTTAGAAAGTATAGCATGTTAATGCACATGGAGCAAACTATTGTGAAGTATTCCCAAGTGACTGTACTCGAAAGGATATTTTCTAACATTGAAAAGGGTCATAACAAGTAGTTACAGCAGTGAGTTTTCCTTAGGATTGGCTTTTAGATATTTTAAACATTCTAATAAAAATATACACTAAAAGCCAGTAGGTACATACATCTGCATGTACAGATCAGGGTGAATTTTAAGGACTTCATTTGAACTTAAAGACTGTATGGAAATGCAATAATCTGAACTGGTGAGAATGCCTATCTGATGGAAAAGATTAAGAATGATGGGGTTAAAGATGAACTTTATCTTTGCAAATGAATTGCTAAGGCATAAAGCAGAAAACATGAGTCTAAAATCAAGATATTTCTATTTCATTTGGCAATTTTTCCTGGAAACTATGGATCCAAGAGAAGCTGGGCATTGATTACATTTACAATGTGATTATATCAAGGTAAGGTGCAAACTTTCCCACTCAGAGGTTGCTTAGAAGCCACACTTCTTTTCTTTATCTCCTCACTTGTCCTAGTTTGACTATTTGAAATCAGCAACCACATTGAAGGTCAGAGTCAGAAAGAACCAAAGATTTAAAGGTAAACCGTGCCAAGGCTGAACAGCTGTCCCCAATCTGGGTTCTTCCTGTCGCTGCTGTGATATAGTACTCAACTCCCTGCTCTTGCCACAGATGTCCACAGGAAATGCATCAGAGAGGTCTAATGGCAGTGAATCAGATGCACATGTTCCTTAGCATGTGGTGATGGGCATCCTTGAAGTGCCTGCCACACACAGCCCTCCCTCCAAGCTAGAATTAGTTCCGGGCTTGTGAATGCCCAGGGTCCACACAAGCTGTGGTATAGAATCCCCACTCTTCCCCTTTCTCTATACATTGTCAATACAGGAATTTCAGAGCTGCTTGGGAATGGTGGGGGTGGGGGGGTGGAGCGGGGATAAGCATAGTTCCATAATTAGGCTTGGTCATGTTCTCATGTGAGGGAAAAGTGCAGCAGGTCCCCATAGGGACTTTCCTGCCCTGCAATATCAGAGCACATGGAACAGTTTAGCCAGAGAATAGGCTCAATTCCATGTTTTGAAATTTAATTTTCAGTCCATCAGTTATGGTCAATCAAAAAACTGCTTGGTGAGTGAAACCTGAAGTTCAATGTTTCTGAGTCTCATTTGTCCCATCATCACAGTTAATTATGGCATTTGGCGCATAACAGATATTTAGAAGTTTTGCTGGACGCTTGGAAGCAAGAAACATCCCATTATTATATTTTATCACATGACAGAAATGCTGCAATTTCAACGAGATATCCAACATCCTACCCACAGCTCACCACCAAATGTTCTCTCGCTCAGTGAAGTGACAGATCCATTCTGTTTCCCAAATGCAGGAGTCTCTCTATATTCCTGCTTCTTTGCTACCCTCAATATTAAAAAAATGACTAAATCCTATGGATTCCGCCTTGAGAAATCTTTAACCACCTGGGATCATTCAGTTATTTTAAAAACACCTCTTATAAGAATCATTGTACTCGGTGGGGTGCCTGGGTAGCTCAGTCACTTAAATGCCTTACTCCTGATTTCTGCTTAGATCATGATCTCATGGATTGTGAGATGGAGCCCTGCGTCAGGCTCAGCACTGACAGTGTGGAGCCTGCTTGGAATTCTCTCCCTCTTTCTCTGCCCCTCTCCTACTGCTCTCATTGTCTCTCAAAATAAATAAAAAATAAACTTAAAAAATATCATTGTACTAGCTTTTTAAAATATGTTTATTTATTTTTGAGAGATACAGAACATGAGCAAGGGAGGGGCAGAGAGAGAGAGACACAGGATCCAAAGCAGGCTCCAGGCTCTGAGCTCTCAGCAGAGAGCCTGATGCAGAGCTTGAACCCACAAACCATGGAATCATGACCTGAGCCAAAGTCAGATGCTTAACCAATTGAGGCACCCAGGCACCCCTTGTTATCCTAGCTTTCTAACAGATGTCTACCTACCTTTTTGCCTCTTCTGTCTAAGCTTTCCATGACCATCAAAGCAGGATAGACATTCTCGTGTACAACTATGACCTTATGGCTCCCTCGCACGAATTCCACAATGATTTCTATTGCATGCAACAAAGTGTAAACAGTTTGCACCACGTACAAATTCCTTCATTATCTGGTCCCTACCTCTTCAGTCTTCTCTCAAGAAATTGCTCCCCATCTGTTCTTCCTCCCCATTGCTTTTAGACTTCAGGAATGCTAAACCATTAGAAGTCATCAAAATATCACAATGTATGTCATACAGTATTCAAGATACAGAGAATGTTCCGTGTTTTCTCTGCCTTGAATGCTTTTATCCTCTCCTCTGTCTAGCAAATTTCTCAAATCAAATAAAAATGTGTTATGTGATGAAGTATTCTGATATGCCCAGTGCTAAAAAGGTACGTATTACATATCAAATAAACTTTGTATATAACTCATTTATGAAAATTACCATGTTGTATTAATGCTTGTTTGTGTTTCTCTTACCCACTAATCTATGGCTTTCTTGATTACATAAGCATCATATCTTTTGCTTTCTTTGAATCTATACAATCCTGCACAGGATTTGCTTGTTTTTTCACTCAACATCGTTTTTCTGAATCATCCATATTGATTTGTTTAGCTGCCGTTGCTTAGTTTGCATTCTGTGTAGTATTCTACTAGTATTCCATTTTATGGGTGTATTACAGTATTTTACCAATTCTGCCATTGATGGAATTTTGTGTTGTTTCTAGTTAGTTTTCAGGATTCTTATAGATAATGCTGTGGTGAAGTCTTGCTCATATCTCCAGGTGCACATGTGCAGGCTTTCTTCTAGAATATGTATCTGAAGGTAGAGTTACTGGATTGTAAATTGTGTGCCTTTTCAACTTTCTAGATAATGCAAATATTTTCCAGAATAGCTTGCTAAAGTGTAGTTTTTTCCAAAACTATATTGGCCTGTCAAACCTTTATTGCCTAGGCCAATGAAATGTAATGTTTGTGGTTATCTTTTCAATGGGAATCATCAGTATCTTTGCCAGAAAATATATATTTGCATTGTTTTAAACAAGAGTCATTTCCATTGCTATCATTTTCCTACAAATTCCCACACAAATTCATTTGCATTACTATCAGTTTCCAATAAAGGCTACCTTTTTATAGTTGTAAAATAGTATGGTCAATAGAAAGTCAACCCAAGTTATACACCCCAATAAAGTCAGATAATCATGAGAGATCTGCTAGCCAGGGATCTGCAAACTATAGCTGGCTGGACAAATCCAGTAGTGGTTAGTCGCCTGCTTTTATGGGGTCAACAAACTAAGATACTTTTTAAGGGGTTGTAAAAAAAGAAAAAAAAAGATATGCCACAGAAACGTACGTGGACAGCCTAAAACATTAACTATCTGGCCCTTTGCAGAGCAAGTTTTCCTACTCTTGTGCTAGCCAAAGCCCAAAACTCAATTGAAAAGACAGCCAATAATATCATTTGTCTTTTACAAGGACAACTTTTTTTTAACTCCTGGCATATTGTACAAATTAATACTCTTCCCAGCGATGTGTAAGAAGTCACACTGAGTAAAACTTGGGTTAATATTGGAGTTTTAATTGGCATTTACCTATTAATGAGATTGTATACCTTCTTATATGCTATGGTCATTTTTATTTAGCCTTTGTTTTAATGTCTATCTTTTATCTGTCTGGGAGGATTGTCTGGCTTTTATTTGTAGTTTTTTTATATATTCTAATAATTTTCCACTTTAATATGTTGTAGATCTTTCCCTAGTGCTTTGCTTTTTATTTTCTTTATAAAGGTTTTTAGCAAACAAATAGAATTTAATTTGTAAATTAAATTTAGCAATACCTTTATGTGTTGAATTTTTTTGGGCTTTCAAACAATTCCTTGTTGCAAGGTCATAAAGACATTCTCTAATGTATACTGATAAAAAAAGAAGAGCTAGGCCCCAAATCGAGTCACTTGTGCTAAGCCCCACTTTAGCAAACCAAGACTTAATACCTAATGTAATTGCAGTTTCAGCCTCTCCCAGGAATGTAATCTTAAACCAGTCAATCTGGTTTAAGCAGTAGTGAAGTAATCCACCTGATAGACCCCTTTCTGTCCCCAACAGATGAGATACTCCACTCTTTCATTGTCCCTGCCCCCTTTGCCTATAAAAGTCTCACATTTTGTATAGCTCTTTGAAACTCCTTTTTATTTGCCAGATGGGATGCTGCCTGATTCATGAATCATTGAATAAAGCCAATTAGATCTTCATATTTACTCAGCTGAATTTTTAAAAACAGATTTGGTGGCAGTGGTAGCAAACATGAGAAGCAGACTCCTGATAGCTTCAGAGAGGACAAGAAAAACAGAAGTGGTAACCTGAGAACCCTTTGAGTTCAGTCTTCCTCTCCATTTCCACCATTCCACCATTTCCAAAGCTGTGGGTAAGATTTTAGGCTTCACTCTCTTTGTGAAGCTCCTGATCTAATTGACTTTCTTGTCAGTTCCTTATTTGATTAGAAACCTTAGGCCTTAACTATGACCCCAGATTCTACTTTGGGAACTGCTGATAGTTTAGTTTGAAGTTCCACATTTGTTTGGAATTCTTCCTGAGAATCCATGCCAGGAAGTGCTGGTGGCAGCAGTATATCCCCATTTGTTTGCAATCAGTCTGCAATCCCCATTCTTTGGGGTCCACTGGTTCAGTCCTAGCCCCAGGTCCTAAGTTCCACGTTGGGAAATGCTGATAGTTGGACTGGATTCAATTTAAAAACTGGACTGGGTCCAAGATCAGACTAGGTCAGGCTTAAGAACTGGGCTGGATCTGGGATCAGACTGGGTCCAGGTTAATATGTACAGAGTCTACTAAGTAAAGGCCATATTGTTCATGGGAATCTTGGAAGGCAAAAAATTGATGGGCATGGGTTGAGCACTTAAAAGCCATTAGAGAATCTGCCACCTAACTCTAAAAAGACTCCCAGGTTAGGATAAGTTCATCACAGAACAGGTTAGATTGGCACTAAGTCATCTGCAAGAAAATCTCTATGCAATGAGGTTCACTCTAAAATATAATGCAGTCTCCACCCTAGTGGCACATCTTTCTTCGGTATTGGCTTGGTTCCAAGAGATCCAAAGACTTAACTGGAAAAGAATGGGATACTTAAATCTGCTTATTTGAAGTATAATTGCCATGGTCTTGGAACTTGTAAATATTTACAAAAATGGCAAAATCTTACCCTAAAACTCCCTAGAATTAGACAAGATCATTATTTTGTGTCCTGAACACTTAGTAACTGTCAGGTTGGGTCTTAAAATATGGCTGGACAGAAACATGGGTTGAACTCTATTTGTGGTTAAGGGTCCTATGAAGCTGCTGCCAGCCCTCAGGGAGGGAAATTACAATGGCCACTCTGAGGAATGTTCTAGTTAGCTAAGATCACTTAAGAAGTGCACTTAAAAAATAGTGTTCCCAAATTTAACAAACGGAATGAGATACTTATTTTAACAGGTACATGGAAGTCTTCAGAATACTTTAAGATTCTAAAATAGCTTAATTGAAAGAAAAATCACACACACACACACACACACACACATAACACCTGAAAAGAAAGATGGACGCACCTCCTACTGTTCTTCTCCTTCCTCCTTTATGGCACTCTTTCGATCATTTATCCTCTGTCTACACTGTCTTTCCACTCCAAAGAGACTCCAAGACCATAAGTGCAAGTCCAAAGAGTCAGTGGCCTTACACATACCCTTGCATCTACCATCAATAGAGAACCTCCTATGGACCCCTCCCAGAGTTGATGACACACTGAGGAATATTCTGGTAAACTGCTATGTTATTCCCTTAAACAGCTAAGGGAAACTAAAATTACAGTTTAAGAAAAAAACCTTGCCAAATTCTTGTAGATACCAGAGCTAAACCCGCTGCTTTAAACCCAACTGGTAGCGTGTGGATAAGATCCTAGGAAAACTGGCAGAAGCCAGCTAAGGGTGAGGATTCTCACCAGAGTTGGCTTTTCCAGATCTCTGTCTGTAGTACTTGATAAAAAGAGAAAAATAAAATAACTTTCGCAGTGAATTCTTGGATGCTTAAGTCCAAGGGGTTGTTGAGTACTGCCAGAAATATTTACTGTTTTCCCAGCTGAAACTGAAGATATTTAAAAGGATTTTTTTAATTGTCAGCCAAACTAGAAGCTGATATTCAGAACCTGACAGGATTTTTTTTTTAAGGTCTTCTCCCTTAAGCCAAAATAAAACTAACTCTTACCTTCTTATCCAGGCCATCTCCTTGAAATGCAAACTTCAGGGAGGTAATTATCAACAGAAAGAAAAAAAAAAGGGGGGAAAGAGGGTTTATATACAAACTGTTGGGGTGCCCGGGTGGCTCAGTAGGTTGAGCATCCGACTTCAGCTCAGGTCATGATCTCACAGTTTGTGGGTTAGAGCCCCATATGGGGCTCTGTGCTGACAGCTAGCTCAGATCCTGGAGCCTGTCTTTGAACTCTGTGTCTCCCTCTCTCTCTGACCCTTTCTTGCTCATGCGGTCTCTATCTCTCTCTCAAAAATAAATTTAAAAAAACTTTTTAAATACAAACTGCTATAGAAGTTCCCTTGCCCAAAATCTAGCCCACAGCTTCCATAAAATTTCTTGTCAAGGACAAGTATGTATTCTCCAATCCTTGGGTGAAACGTTCAATATACTTATAGAAGACATGTTAGTACTGTTATTCAGATCTTCTGGGTCCTTCCAAATTTGTTCACATGATTTATCAAATATTGAGAAAAGTGTATCAAAATCATCCTTATCATGGGGACACGTGGGTGGCTCAGTGGGTTGAGCTTCCAATTTCAGCTCAGGTTATGATTTGGTAGTTAGTGAGATTGAGCCCCACGTCAGCCTCTGTGCTAACAGCTCCGAGCCTGAAACCTGCTTCAGATTCTGTGTCTCCTCTCTCTACCCCTCCTCTGCTCATGCTCTGTCTCTGTCTCTGTCTCTCTCTCTCTCTGAAAAATACATAAACACTAAAAATTTAAAAAAAAAATAAAAAATTCATCCTATCACAGTAAATTATCAATTTATTTTTATAGTTGTTACTTTTTTAGTATATATTTAAAATTTATGCTACTGGATGTAATCATTTAGAATTGTATTACCTTGCTGAATTGATTATTTTCTTTTTTTGGTAAAATTGAAGTCTATTTTATCTGATTACACTATTGCTATACTAGTTGTCTTTCAGTTAATATTAGACATATGTTTATTCATCATTTTGCTTTCAACCATTCTATATTCTTATATTTTATTTTTTATTTTTTTTTAATTAAAAAAAAATTTTTTTTTAATGTTTTATTTATTTCTAGGAGAGAGATAGAGACAGCATGAGCAGGGGAGGGTCAGAGAGAGAGGGAGTCACAGACTGAAACAGGCTCCAGGCTCTGAGCTGGCAGTCAGCACAGAGCCCGACGCGGGGCCCGAACCCACGAACCGCGAGATCATGACCTAAGTGAAAGTCTGACGCTTAACCGACTAAGCCACCCAGGCGCCCCTATATTCTTATATTTTAGATTTGCCTCCTTAATAGAAGATAGCTGCATTTTGTCTATTTATTACATTACAATCTTTGTCCTGTAACTGGAGAATTAAGTCCATTATATTTATTGTAATTGATACATTTAGATTTATTTCTACTGTCTTATTTCTGTACTTCTTGTCTTTTCTAATATTTCCTTTTTTCTTTTCTTATTTTCCTTCAGATTGCCTTTTATTAATTTTAGGTTTTTTTCCTCTCTGCAACATGTGACCTCATGCACTCAATTTCTCCTCATTGAGTAATTACACTAGTAATTTCTACATATATAATTAATTTAATAAAGTCTAAAATCATTATGATTATCTTCCTTTCCAAAACATAAATAAGCACTGTAGAGTGCTTTAGCTCTAATTAAACTCTTAAGTTATACACCATTATTGTCTAATATTTTAGTTGATCTCTTTATCCCAGACTTTTTTTTTTCTTTTTTAGCTTTTTTCAAATTCCAGTTAGTTAGCATACAGTGTAATATTACTTTCAGGTGTACAATTCAGTGATTCGGCACTTCCATACAACACCGGGTGTAAATTCACCTGCCTAAGTCAAGGCCGAAGAAAGCCAACTTACTTAGGTGTGGGGTAGAGAGAGGAGGGTAAGAGTGGGAATTGGGGTTGAGGTTTGTTTTTTCTTTTGCTAGTTCCCCTTTGCGCTGCCCATGTTTCTGCTCAGTGGCCTCAGCTTTACGTAGTAATCTCTGACTTGACTTTTCCCCTTGCTCTCTAAGAAGTCCCTGGTCCTCACAAATCCTGTTAAAATTGCAGCTGTAGGTTTGGTGAGACCTACAGATAGGTAGATGCCCCACGGCAGCGCCATCTTGAGTACTTACAAGTCTTTCTGAATCCACGACTCTGATTTTGGCTTTTCCTTCACTTTCTTGCTGGCTCAGTGTGCATTTAAAGGGCCTCTAAAAAATACAGAATCAAGCGTTTGTTAGTGTTGGGTACACGGAAAGCCCTCAAGAATCTACCCTGTAACTTACCAGAAGCAATGCATCATTCCACTCTTAATACCTTATGCACAGTAGCTGAGAGGACTACTTTCTGGTCCATCTCTGTAACTCTCCAAATTGTATGACCTTGTACAACCTCAGTAAATCTCAGGTTTTCTGAGTTTCCTAACCTGGGGACTCTTTCTTTATTAGATCTCTTTTAAGAGAAATCTTCTCAAACTTGTTGAACGTCCTTCTAGGAAGAGATTTAGCATTCCTGATGAAACCCTTAAATTTTGGTCAACTTTATTGAGATTAAGACTTCTTGTGGGCAACACACCCTCTTAACTATCAGCTGAAAGACACTCTAAAAACAATTTTAACTATATCTTTTTTCATTTTTCTGTATATTCTCTATCCACTCTTTTTTCCCCGTAAAATACCCCTACCAAGAGTAGATCTTTGAATTGGCTTCCTGCAGGGTTTTTACCTCTTGCAAGAAGACAGAGCTAAAACTATGATATATGCTTATCACTAAATAGCCCAAAAAGTTTTCATCAACAAATTTTTAATTTTTAAAAGAATTTAAATGAATTACCTTTATTTTCAACTTTCAGCTACAAGTTTAGAGGCACTAAACACAAACCAGACTGTCTTATTTTCTACTGGTAATTAGAAGTTCCTGAATTGCAAGAGCATTCTCTTCCCTTCCAAAAGAACCTTTTTCTGTTTAATTTTTTTGTGCAAATTGGAAAACAAAATGTAGCTTGAAAAGTTTAAATGGAAATGTTAAGATCAGACGTGAATTTAACTTGCATTTTCTTTTGATATGCAAATTTGGGGATTGTTTTGGCTAGGCACCCCCCCAATATTCATTATTATGTTAATCAGAAGAAACATATTACATTTTTAATGCATTGGGCTCTCTATGAAGAAACTGAGGACTAGCTACATGGAAAAAAAAAGGACTTTTTAAACTGCTTTTAGTTCACTGTTGATTATGTAAGGTCGAAATAACATTTTGATAATTTAGCTGGAAAGTAATAAAAATTAGGCACTGGAGTGTTAGAAGATCTAGATTCCTCACACCATGAATTTTAGTAAATCACCTACCTATGCTTCAGTCCTTTCTGTAAAATGAGGAGAACAGTAACTCAGCATTTGAATCAAAATGAACTAGATTTAGGGGCTCTTGGCTGACTCAGTCAGTAGAACATGAGACTCTTGATTCTGGGGTTTGTAAGTTCAATTCCCGATCCCCACACTGGGTGTAGAGATTACTTAAAAATAAAAATCTTAAAAAAAAGAACTGGGTTCATATTCCAGTTGAAACAGTTCCCGGTGGTTTTAACTTGGCCAAGTTCCTTATGCTCATTTATGGGGCAATAATATCCATATTTTAGGGTTGTTGTGATGATTAAGTGGTGTCTAACACATGCACCAGATAAGGGTAAAGCATAGAGTTTTTTTGAAGCCTATTTATTAGATCAATTATATTAATCTAGTTATTTAATGATTATTTTAACTTTTTAAAAAAGTCTATACATTGTATCCCATTTACTATTTCATTAGATGTAGTACTTTTTCTCCTTGCCTTTCAGCTCTACCATGTAAAGAATGTAAAATCTGTCAGTTACTTGATGTTTTTGAAAACAGATAATTGCCAGTTCAGGAAAAGTCACCTGTATTTCAGTATGACTTCCTCAGGGTGTGTGTGTGTGTGTGTGTGTGTGTGTGTGTGTGTGTGTGTGTGTGTGTGTTTGCAATTAGACATGACTTGAAAAAGGAAAGGAACAGTGTTGAAGCTACTCATATGTGCTTGGCATTGAATAATTGAACTAAAAATCATGTAAGCAAAACAAAACACCAAACCCCCCAAACCACATGAATAGAGGAGATTTAGTTCTTCTGAGCTCCTTGACACCTAGAGCTGCTGAAGATAGTTTTATAAAGAAATCTCCTTAGTGCAAAGTTGTCGTTGTCTTTTTTTAATTTCCTAGAGGAGGAATTGCATGTCTTACACGAAAATGGTGTTCTACTTGGCTCCATGAAAATGACAAGGGTACAGACATATTATAGCTAATTTTAGAAGGCAGAGAAGACATACCTTGCTTATTTTTCTGTGACTCTCACTCCCCATCCCCAAGCCTTCGGATATATATATATATATATACTTATATACATCATTAGATTCCCAAGAGTCAGGAGGTGGGAGTGGGGCGTTTCAGTACAGATATAGCTCTTGACATCATTTTGGTCTGACCAAGAAAAAGAAAGGAAGAGAAGGGAGGGAAAGCAAAGAGAGAGGAGGAGAAAGACAGGAAGAAGGAAAAGGGAGAAGGGTCCAGAAAGAAAGGAAACAAAAAAGAGGGAAGGAGAGAACAAAAAATAGGAAAGGAAAGAAGCTTGAATGGAGGGAGGACAAGGAGCGAGAAGGAGAGCGAAAGAAGAGTATGAGAAGAGAATCATTTTGTCTCAGGTTGACTAGGGAGAGCAACAGAACCTTCTTCACAATCTCGAAGAGGCAATGCATTGTTTTCTTGAAAGCCCCGAAGCTAAGCAATTCCAAGAATGTTTGGCAAAGCCCTTTTGGGCAGGGTGAGGTGGAGGGGCTTTCTCGCAGGCACGCACACCCCGGCCCCCACACATGATGTGACAGGGTTCGGGAGACCTAGCGGAAACCTTCAGGTCACCCAGGGAACTGCTCCTCTCGCTCGTCCTGCGGCGGCGGCGGCGGCGGGGGAGGGGGGTGGTGAGAGCGCCGAGACGCGCGGGGCGCGGAGATGTGCAAGTGGCGAAGCTTGAGCTTGACCGCGCGCAGGCGGGAGCAGCTGCCCAACTCCCGGAGCGGGATCTGCTGAGAAGCCACGGTGAGTCCCTCCGGGTGCGGGTCCGAGGGATGCCCAGTCCCCCCCCTCTCTCCCCCTCCCCGGCCCGGGCAGCCGCGGGGCCGGAATCCCCCGGGAGTCCGGCCTCGGCTCGGCGCCTCCGCCCGCCGCCCGGAGCCCGCGCCGCTCGGGGCGCGCTGGGGCGGACGCACGGACCGACCGGCGCTCGGCGGGGCTCCCCACGCCCGGCCCCGCGCGCTCATTGGTCGGGATGTGTCTGCTCAGCAGCCTCCAACTTCTCCCGAATCCCGCTGGTGAGTCCGGGGAGAGTGAGCCCGCACCTGGCAGCTGGGGAGAAGGGTCCGAAGGGCTCGAGAGCGCGGCCGGTGGGAGCCGGCGGGAGCGGCACCGGGCGGGCACCGCCGACCGAGGGCAGCGGCCGCCCCGGAGGCGCACGGAGCAGGGGCAGCGGCTTGGGTCCGGCGCAGTCCCGCGCCCGGGACCCGGCGGCGGTGGGCGAGGGAGGCGTGCCCTGGGAAGTGCCGCATCTAGGACCCGAAGAGGGAGGGAAAGGGGCGAAGAGGGTGACCTGCTGGAGGGGTCTGTGACTGTTGTCGGGTCGACCCTTCAGGTTCATTTCCATAGCTCGCTGCAGCCTCTGCCTCGGGGAGTTATGTCTGGGTGCCGGGATTGGCGCTACCAAATTGCAGAGGGGCTGATTTGGGGGCTGGGAATTTGCCATTCCGCTATACATACACTGATTTTTTTTTTTTTTTTTAAGCTAGGCTTGTTTTCAATTTGGTTTCTATCGGATTTTTTTCATTTGTAACTCCCTTCTCTATTTTTACTTTCCCTAACCTGAATATTCTTGTATTATCCTAGCTCTTCGTCTTGCCTTAACCCTAGTTTCCTATTATATAATTTATGCTGATAGCGCGTTTAAATCACAGAGGGTTGGTTGGCGGGAGGGTGTGTGTGGAGGGGGGGAGGAGTTCTTAGGTGAAAGTTTCTTTACCTCATCGGTGTCAGTCTATTTGTATTCTTTGAAAATAGAGTAATTGCAACCAAACGTTCCTCTTAAGCCACTCGACCGAGTCTGTTCCTCCCCCATAGGTGATGCAAATAGTAATTTTATTAAACTGGAAAGTAGTATGTGACTTGCAGTGTCAGCATTTGGAAGCTGCCAATCGGCAGACCGGCTTTGAAGGCTTGCAGTCTTCACTCGCTTGCAGTATTTCTGGGCCCCAGTACTTACAAAAATTTGTCAGGTACTTTCTTGAACTGGCTGCTGTGACTTTGTTGAGTAGCTACACTGCATTTGGGAGTGATGTGGTTGGTACTTTGTGTCCAGAACTCCATATTCCAGACCGCCGGGAACACCTATACATGAATGTCCTGGGAAAAAAAGGAGATGATTTCTCTTGAGTACCTGCCTCTTCAGCCTCAGCAGCTACAGCCTAAATATGGAACCTGTTTCTCCTCCTTCCTGTGCCTCAGTTTCCATGACACAAGACTGTTTTAATAGTGTACCCT
Organism: Proteles cristata cristata; assembly: GCA_017311185.1. Lineage (NCBI taxonomy): Eukaryota > Metazoa > Chordata > Mammalia > Carnivora > Hyaenidae > Proteles > Proteles cristata. Next base: position 2,464,174 of record JAESUZ010000046.1, on the reverse strand, counting down.
CAGGGACTTGCAGAAAAACTAACGTGGTAAAGTGCTGTGAGATGAAAATTGCTTTGGTTTATAGACTTCCCTTTACCAAAGCAGTTACCCTGTAAGTTGATTTGACTCTATTCTCAACTGGAAAAAGAATTGCTGCTTTATATTGCTTTGGAATGCAGTTTCTACTTAAGGAAAATTATCATTCTTTTGGTGATGTTATCAAGCTGAAGTGGGCAGATTCCTTGTTGGGTTAGATCTCCTACTTCTAACAGATTAGGAGATCTAATTCTCTATTCTCTTTTGTGGAAGTGTCTCATTTTTGGCTGAAACTTTCTGACCATATCTCCAATTGAGATGTACTATTTTATACATGTAGGTATTTTATTTTTGGCATATCCTGCTTTATATGGAACTATTAGTATCAACTTTATAAATTTTTTGGTAATCTTTTGTGTAATCGCTCCCTTCCCTCCCTTCTCTAAAATGGAGTTGGTGTAATTGACTTAGATATTCCAGTATCTGGGGGTTGGTGATTCATCCTGATGTTCAAGATTCTGAACCCTGTTTTCTTACAAGAAAACAGTGAATCCAAGATATCTGGAAATGAATGGCAAAGTTAACTGGGAAGTTAAACTTGCATCATTTCTCCTTTTGCTCAGTGCTGTTCAAAATTGCTACTTAGGAACAAAAGACAAAAAAAAAATTGCAGAGTGTTTACAAGAGGGGCAGATGGAGAGTTTGCAGGTGATTCAAAGATGATATTCTTTTGATGCAGGTAAAAGAGCTAACAGCTTTAGCCACTGCCTTTATTTCCCTATAACAATTTCCACAGTCTTAGGTACAGAAACCATTAAGAGCCCAGCTGCCTCTGTACCCCAGTCTCAAGGGTAAGGAGGAGAAGTGAGGGAGAAGTAACCCAGAAGGGAGAAAGGTATGCTTGCCTGCTAGTTTCCTGAAGTTGGAAGGCTGGTGGTTCCAAAGAGCACCTTAAATTTAACCCTGTGGCTACCCTAGTTCCTGGCGCTACGTTTTACTAGAGAAACTGTTGTTTCTAAGAGAAAACTAAAATGAGAAGAGGATCGTATTATTTCACTAGATTGCCTTCTGAAATATTAGAGCAGAAAGACAAATGCTCAAGAAAGACAAATGTGATTAATATCCAGATGCTCTTTATGACACTCTTGAATTCTTCTGGGGAAACCGAGAAAATTATTCATTTTATTGTTTACCTCTCTGTATGATGCCCAAGGATTAAATTTGGTCCCATCTTTTCTTTCCCCAATCACCATCCCTATTAAAACTCCAAGGGCCAAGATCAATGCAATTCCATATCATAACCCCAGGGGCTGTGAGACTAAGCCAACATGAGTTACATAACCATTAAGTAAGACATTTTAGCATTCAGGTACATTACATCCCATTTTTATTGAGCAGACACGGTTTTCATGGTCTAATAAAATATTTTTATTTGATAGTCTGTCCTTGGTTATAGCCTCATGTAATCAAGAGGACAGCATGCTTAAGACTTTGTATCCAGAACTCTAAAGTCCAGTTGTGGTTCACTTATTAATAACTCACTGGGGAGATTAAATTCCTAGTTATCAGTGGGATCTCCCAGGCCACACTTCAAATGTAGACTCTATTTTCTACTTTATCCTGTGCCTCAGTTTCCACAAAACACACCCTCAGGCAAATTGTGGGTATTCAACAAAAATCTTTAACTACAAGCGTATTTCTGAGCAGTCACTTCATTTAGGAACTAAATTATACACTTAATTTGTATCAAGCTCTAAACAGCTAATCTGTTAGTTTATGATACCCTTTTCTATAGACATGCAGAAAAATTGAATTCAGAGATTTGGTGGATGGTCAATAAAGAATCACGAGGCCTCGGGGCGCCTGGGTGGCTCAGTCTCTTAAGTGTCCGACTTTGGCTCAAGTCATGATCTCATGGTTTGTGAGTTCGAGCCCCGCTTCAGGCTCTGTCTGTGCTGGCAGCTAGGTCAGAGCCATGAGCCTGTTTTGGATTCTGTGTCTCCCTCTATCTCTCTGACTCTCCCCTGCTTATGCTGTCTCTCTGTCTCTCTCAAAAATAAATAAAACATTAAAAAAATTAAAAAAATTAAAAAAGGAATCACGAGGCCTCTAAAAGAAACATAATGAAATTTAATATAGAGGCTTACATCCCCTTAATTCCTCTCCCCCTTCCAGAAATTTCTGTAGTTAAATCTAAAATAGCTTTTATCTTGTGATGATGGGATATATTTTTATTTCAGTCAGGGACTAAATGTGTTCTTTGTAAAGAACATTTACTAGTTGTGTAGTTGAGGAAGTTTTACCTGAATTTTCTGTGCCCCAGCTTCCTAAGGTATATAATTGGAATATTAATACCCACCTTACAAAGATTAAAATAATTAATACAGGTATAGCACTAAGAACTAGTGACTGACACATGGGAAGCGCTCAATAAATGTCAGCTATTATTAGAAGTATTAACATTAATTTAAATACAAGTTAAGTGTCTTAACCATTGTTACCCTGACCTGCAAGGTAGAGTTTTTTAATTCATATTTTTTTTTTCTTCTTCAATTATGCAAAGAAACATTGGTTTAGGTTAATAACTTTCATCTCTGGCTGTAAACCACTCACTGACGTTTGGCTCACCAAGTGACCATTTTCAGAATGTTGTCTAACCAGTTAATAAATACCCACATCAGCAGTAGCTGTAATTGTGAGCTGTAAAAATAAAAGTTGCTCTTATGACTAAAAATAAGCTATCACAAGTGTTTGTTCCTTTTTGTTTTTATCTGTATTCATGTTTCAAATTATTGCTTAGTCAAAACCTCAAAGTATTAGTCATTGATTTCCGTGCTTACAAAGGAAACCACTGGAGCAAGATATAAAATTCACCTTTGACGTTGTCCAAAGTTCAGAAGGGTGAGTTTAAAACTTTGCTTTATGATGGTACAGCAATTATTTGCTTATGAACTGCCTTAGGAATCTTGTGTGAGTATGTAGCCGAGACTTGTCTACTTTTGTTTGGATCTTTAGTGATATATCAAAAAACAAAATTGTGACTGATCATGTCAAATGCATTGGCTTTCTCCTCTTCGATTTCAGAATCAAAATTCTGACCTTCAGCAACAACAGAACTTGATTTCTTACTTAAAATGAATTAGCCTTTTACTTTTATTTAGCCACATTAGCATTTGGAAAATTGTACATATATTTTCTCTTCTTTGTATCTGTTTGTTAATTTGTTATGGGTAGTATTTAAAGACTTAACAAATTTTTTTTTTCCAGAGTTTAGGTGATGGGCAAATCAGAAAGTCAGATGGATATAACTGATATCAACACCCCAAGGCCAAAGAAACAACGATGGACCCCACTGGAGGTCAGTCTGTCCGTCCTCGTCCTGCTCCTTACCATCATCGCTGTGACAATGATCGCACTCTATGCAACTTACGATGGTGAGTTACTCCCACACTTGGGCATTCATAAATGCTTAGGAGAGAGAAATCTTCATCTTATGCTTTTTTCGTCTACCAAACGATTGTGTTAAGGAAGAGAGACACTTAAGGATGGCGGTATAAAGATTCCTTCATAAAATGTTAACATCAATATGTCGAAACAATTAACTCTGACTAAAAGTACAATGTCTTTTATGTTAGAGCTAAGTTATTAATTGCCAAGTATATTTAGTGCACTCATGCTTATTTTATAAGGGTTCTAGTGTATAATTTTATTTGATTAAAGTGTACACCATTTTATGGCCAACTTCAATTAGCGAAAGTTGTGTCATTGAAATTCTAAAGGGCTTCACAGGAATCTAAGAGGTCTAATTTGAGTCTTAGAAGTTTTCACAATAAGGATTAGAAAAGATTGGTTCCTTAATAGGAAAAAAAAAAAGATTACCATACTAAAACAACTGATTATTTCAATTTAATAGATCTAGGGCTTAGTGAGTAGAGATAAAAGAAAGTGCTTCATTTCGTAATAAAATTTTTAAACTTAGGATTTACCTATTTTATTTCCCTATATTCTTTCTAAGTATTGGCAATGATATACAATACTCAGGTTTTAGTTTTTGCTTTAAGGAATTGATCATTTAATTGGCATTTTTTAAAAGGACAAACGATAGGGAGAAATTAGAAAACTGTATTGCAAATACTTATGCACATACCCTTCTTTTTCTAGATGGTATTTGCAAGTCATCAGACTGCATAAAATCAGGTAAGAAGATGGTTTGTAAATTTAATAGTTTTATATGTAACATATTAACATTTAAAAATCAAATGCTAATAGAAAAATATCTCTATATTTCCTTTGTTTATACTTGTATTTATTATAGATCATTTATTTATAGTCAGGGAAAATCTAAATGGCACTTAAGTAGTAGATTAATTAGCTAGTTTATTCTAAAAAAGAATTTACTCTTTTCAGTCCTGGAGTGTATGGTAGGGGTGGTAGAGAACTATATCTCTAGCTTTATGGAGCTTGCCAGGTAGTTGGAGAAAGACAGTCAACACATTGAAAAGGTGAGCATCATATCATCATGGTAAATTCTCGATGCAGGTCAGCAGAGGGGTCTGAACTAAGAAGTGAGTGTCATGTGCTCTGTAAAGCTAGATGGAGAAGGCAGATTTGGGAAGTCCTTGAAACAGGACTAACATTTGGAAGTGGAGGTACAGACGAGGGAATTCCAAATAAGGAGAAAGAATAATGGGAATAAATCATATTGTTGAGAAGGAGTGAATATATAGGCCTGATAGCTAGGGCCACATTATGGAGAGCTTTGGAAATCCATGCGTTAGCCTTGATGCTGTCATGAAGGAGAAACGGATATGTTCCAGGAAAGATCATTCAATAAGGCAAAAGCTGAAAGATGATTCTGGGAATGCTAGGTTGGGTGGGTTGAGTAAAAAGTGATGAGCCAGAGAGGGTGAGCAGGTAGGGGCTGCTGCTGTAATACAGTTGTGCCTTGAGGAGCAGCCTGCAGTGGTACGAGAAAGCTGTGTGACAACGGGAAGGGAGAATTGGATGACCAGTGGAATAGTATTGCTAAATGAAGAATATGAATGATTTGAAAATAATGCCAAGTTTTGGGGCACCTGGGTGGCTCAGTGAGTTAAGCATCTGACTCTTGGTTTTGGCTTTGGTGGTGATCTCAAGATTTGTGAGTTTGAGCCCCGCATCTAGCTCTGACCATTGGTGCAGATTTTTTTTTTTCTCTCTCTCTCTCAATCCGTCCCATGCCTTCTCTCTCTAAGTAAATAAATAAACTTTAAAAAAAGAAAATGATCCTAAGTTTTAAAATCTATGGGACTCAGGAGAATGATAGCAAGGTGCACAGAAATAGAGAAGTTCAAAGGTACATTTGTTTTAGGGAGAGATGTGATTAATATGGATTTGGACAGGTTGGGTCTAAGCCAAGGATGCACAAGAGGGTATAGACAGCAGGAGGGTAGAGATGGAGTGTAGGAAGATCTCTCGTGGGACATTTAGGATCTGTCCAGGGGTGATAGGTGAAGCCTGGGAGGGTATTTGGGTTCTTCAAAGGAGATGAGTTACAAGGACTGAACTTAAGAGGACATCGAGAGTTAGAGTAGAAGGAAAAGAAAACTCATAGAAGGGAACTGAGAATGTGTGTGGAGTCATAAACTGTCACATCAATTAGAGGGTGGCGAAAAAGAGAAGAGCATTTGACAAGGAGAAGTAAGCTGGTAGCTGGGTGCGACCACCTGGGATATGAACACAGTATTTACCACCTGTCTCCTTTGTCAGGAAATTCTAGACCTCTTTTCTAATGTCTCCATGTCTTCCAAGAAATAATCTGTCCCAATTATTTTGAACCATTTCCTATTAGATGGTTTTATCTGGATTTTGTTATGCATTGACCTTTGCAAAATAATGATGAGAAAGTATCTTGGGATTTTAGGTGATAGTCTAATGTTCTGAATGTTGGCCTTTTTCTCTTCTGTATATTGCTTTTTGAATGTGTTTTGATCCACATTCTGGATTTCATGTGCAGTGATGGGATACCTGATTTATGACGGGGGTGACTGGAAGGAGGCCTGACTGGGACATCAGTCACTGGCTGCTCAACATTACTAATAGGCACTTGCCCCTCTAAGGGCTTTCTAGAAACATAAGAGGTTTCTTTATTCTCCAGGAAATGGCTGCACAAATACCCTGGCTGGGAGATGTCCAGGGTCACTGTGCCAGAGTTGGTATGTGCCCAAGTTGTCAAAGTGACCATCTGCTCGTCCCCCATTTTTCTCTTATTATATGCTCATTCCTATCCTGTTTTGAGAAACTCCAACTTATGTATCAACCTTGAATTGTCTCCAAGTTTCTCTGTCTTTAGTACACTTGACATGTCTTCTAAGTCTCTTAATCTATAGGTTCTCTTTCACACTTACTATCTCCTTCTCACTCTTTCTCTCTCTGTGTTTCTCTCTCTTTTTTAATTGTTTTTGGAGAAATGGAATTTTTTAACTAGGTAGGCATAGAGATCTAGGCAGGTTCCTCTAGTGGTACCTACCCCAATTAGCAGTGTGCTATATGGAATCTGGAATCTCAGATGTGACTTTACTGCTTAGGGATAGGGCTTTGGCTTTTTTAAAAATAGTGTTTGGGGAGGTGCCTGGGTGGCTCAGTCGGTGAGCCTTCGATCTAGCTTAGGTCATGGTCTCGCCCTGCATCAGGTTCTGTGCTGACAGCTCAGAGCCTGGAGACTGCTTCTGATTCTGTGTCTCCCTCTCTCTCTGCCCCTTCCCTGCTCACTCTGTCTCTCTCTCAAAAATAAATTAACATTGGGGCGCCTGGGTGGCTCAGTCGGTTAAGCGTCCGACTTCAGCTCAGGTCATGATCTCACGGTTTGTGGGTTCGAGCCCCGCATCAGGCTCTGTGCTGACAGCTAGTTCAGAGCCTGAAGCCTGTTTCAGATTCTGTGTCTCCCTCTCTCTCTGACCCTCCCCTGCTCATGCTGTCTCTCTCTCTCTCAAAAATAAATAAAATATTTTAAAAAAATAAAAATAAATAAAAAATAAATTAACATTAAAAATAAAACAAGATGAAATAAAATAGTGTTTGGGAAATCTCAATTCATTAAGACATGTTTAACATGTATCCTTTCATTGTAGCTTTGAAATCATACCAAATGTAAAACACCTTATGGAATTGTATCTTGGCAGAGAAATGTATATGATAGAAGTAGTGTCAGTGGTAAACAAAGTTGCTGAATAACTATGTGTTTTTCTTTATTTGGCTCTGTTCGTTTACAAGCTGTTAAAATACTCTCATATTTATAGTCTAATACTATCCTTCCTGGGGAAAAAAATGAAGATGAAACTCATCCTTATGGATACAGTATTCACACTCATGCCTGCTTGCACACCCACAGTTCCCTACCGGTTAGTAAACCTTTTCTGCCATAAAAGATATACTACTGTTTTTAGAAGTTGCTGCAAATTGGGGTACCGGGGTGGCTCAGTCGGTTAAGTGTCTGACTCTTGATCTCGACTTACAGTTTTGTGAGCTGGAGCCCCATGTGGGTTCTGTGCTGATAGCACAGAGCCTGCTTGAGAATCTCTCTCTTTCTCTGCCTCTCCCCTGCTTGCACTCTCTTTGTCTCTCTCAAAATAAATAAGCTTTTAAAAAAGTTGCTGCAAATTAACAAAACTCTAGGGGAACTCTTAGATAGAAAAAAGTATTAAAGAAAGAGAATGAGCAGTGAATGGAAAGGAAAAGAAAGATGGGGAAAATGTTGAAAAGAATATAGATTGCTTTAAAAAAAACTGGGAAAGGGGCACCTGGGTGACTTAGTTAAGCATCCGATCAGCTCAGGTCATGATCTCACGGTGCATGGGTTTAAGCCCGATATTAGACTCTGTGCTGACAGCTCAGAGCATGGAGCCTGCTTCAGATTCTGTGTCTTCCTCTCTCTGTGTGTCTCCCTTTCTCTCTGTCCCCCCTCCACTCACACACACTCTCTCTCTCCCTCTCTCTCAAAAATAAATAAACATTAACACTTTTTATTTAAAAAAAAAAAAAGACTGAGATAGGGGTGCCTGGGTGGCTTACTTGGTTAAATGTCTGACTTTCTTGATTTCAGCTCAGATCATGACCTCATGGTTTATGAAATTGAGCCTGACTAGGGATTTGTGTTGATAACATGGAGACTGCTTAGGATTCTCTCTCTCCCCCTCTCTCTGCCCCTCCCTCTGCTTGCACTCTCTGTCTTTCAAAATAAATAAGCATTAAAATACATACATACATACATACATACAAAAACTGGGAGAATTCAAACCTGAGCACAGAGATTCCTAAGAGTTGGAAAAGTAGGTATTGATAGCTGGGGTGCTTACTATAAGTGAAAACTGGTTCTAACTTAAGTCTTTCTCCTGATAGATGAGGATGTCATGGCAAGTATACTTCTCTGATCCTTTGAAGCAAGGGATAGATATCAAGTCATATGAAGGCAAAAATGTAGATCATCTTGAAATTTGTTTGGTCTTCGATACTTTAAATCTGAGCATCTATGAGTTTTATTTGTAATGTACATAAATGATGTTTATAATATATCCTTAAAGATAATTTATGTGTATATGAAATACATTAGTATGAAAGATTATACCAAACCTAAAATAAAACAAACACTACTTAACAAATAACAAGTTAAGGCAGTATTCAAAACCCTACTATTAAAGCATGAGTAATATTATTCATCTCTTATTTACTATATCAGATTGTCAAAACAGAGCTTGCTTGTGATTTCTCAAACTTATCCACATAAATCTAAATCCTGAAACTGGCTTCCATTGCATTGCAGCCTTAGTAGCTCAGAAGATTTCAAGGAATCACATGCTTTAAGCCAGGGTTTCTCAACTTCATCACTGTTGCCATTTTGGCCTGGATAATTCTTTGTTGGGGGGAGGAGGCTGACCTATGCATTATGAGATGTTTAGTGCCATCCCTGGCCTCTTACTTACTAGATGTCTAGTACTATTCCTTTCCCAACTTGTGACAACCAAAAAAATGTCTCCAGATACTGCCGTCATCCCCTGGGGACATCAGAGTCACCTCCAGTTAGGTACCACTGGCTTGAATGATCTCAAGGATCATCCAGTGCTTTTCCCATTATGGTAGGTGGAATAATGCCTCCCTAAAGATATCCACTTCCTATCCCTGGATCCTGTGAATATATTGCCTTATATGGAAAAAAACGGGGGGGCTTTGCAAATTTAAGTTAAAGATCTTGAAATGGGGAGATTGTCCTGAATTATTTGGATGGCCTTATGTAATCACAAGCGTTCTTATAAGGGGAAGGGACCGGGAGGGTTGGAATCAGAGAAGGGGATGCGACCACAGCAGTGCAGGAAGCAGAGTTTGGAGTGATACCACCCCAAGCCAAGGAATAGGTGCCGCCTCAAGAAGCTGGAAGGGGAACGGAACGGTTCTGTCTTACAGCACCCAGACAGAGCAGGTGCTGCCAACCCTTCTTCGAACTGTGTGACAGTAAATTTGTGCTGCTTTAAGCCATTACGCTTGTGGCAATTTGCTATAGCAGTGAGAAGGAACTTCTAATACGCCCTCCCTCATTCCTTTATTTTCAGACTATCTGTTAAGAATTAAAACATGCACATACATACATGCACAAGTGTTTCCCACCAAGCTGCTGCTTTATTACTAAATGGGGGTGTGTGATATAGAGGTACAGGGAAGGAATGTTAAACAGATATATACAGGAGTATAATAATAGAATGTAGGAGAATAATAATAAAATAGAGTAGAAAGAGAAGATAATAAAATAAAGTAATAATAGTTAATGCTGAAGAGTTATGTGTCTGACGCTATTATAAGCAGTTCATAAGTATTAATACATTTGATTCTTACAATGACTCTGTGAGGTAGGTACCATTATATCTTATTTTTATGAATGGACAAACTTGGGCTGGAATGCGAGCTCAGGTAGCCTGGTTCTGGAGCTGGTCCTCATGACCATCCTTCATGTTGCCTCAAAGGAGACTAGGAGTCTGTCAAATTTTGAATACCCAATGTCTGTACATTATCTGAAAGCAGATTGCCTCCCCTTCGGCTAGAACCTAATGCTAAGAGGTATAAGATGACTCTCAGAGAGTTGAAATAATTAAATGCAGACTGAGAAGGAGAAGAACAAATTATCTCTTCAATCCAGAAACCAGCTTTTCCACTGAGAACAGTGAGCAGCTTCATCCGAGATTTTAGTACAGCAGATACAACCTGGAATTGAGGGGTCTTAAAAAAGCAAATATTAACAATGTTGTCTCAGACTCTTCAGGGGCTCAAGAAGCCCAGTTAAGATACATGAGCAATATAATGCATAAGACAGAGAGAAAGACTGTACAATTGTGCAGGTTATATACTGCATAATCATGGTAGCCCTGAGAGACACCGAGAGACAGGTTCATGGAGCATCAAGGCTTGGATATAACCTCTCAGAACTATTCATTTCCTTCCCTTTAATTCTCTACTCGCCAGGCAAACTTTTTTTGCAAACTTTTGATAAGTATTTAATTATTAATACAAGGAAAGAAGGCATTCTGTTCACTTGAAAGATAGAGTCAGCATGGTGAGATAATGTATTCGTATTCTGAGTATGAACCTTCAAATTTCTGCTCATTTTTGTAAGGGTCAGATTCTGGTAATGCTCAGGGTGAAGAATTTTGGCACCAACTGGCCTTTTCCTGGCAGCAACAGGAAAAGGTCTCCCACTATTGGCCATGATCTCTCCTTTCTTGCCTGTTAACACCCCATGAAGCCTCCATGAAGAAAAATGGCACAGCTAGAGAACTACAAGAAAGACTGCAGACTGACTCTTGAGGGCTACCAGGTGTGTGGCAACCTTTCTGAGTAGGAGATGAGGCTGTTTTATTATGTAATTAAGTTTGAAAAAAATCCTTCTGGCTAGCAGGTATCTTAGTAGAAAGCTGGCTGAGGACACCTTTGTTAATTTAAATGTGGCATGTGACAGTTTGCTTTGGGCAGGTTTCCTGACACCATTCTCCTGACAATTGCTTAGCAATACTTGCTTGAAAAATTCTCCAGTCAAAATTAGCATCTGTCAGTCAAAAATCCTTTCCAAGAGGAGAATCAATTATATGATAAATACAAACATATGTAACATATTTTTCTTACCTTCTGGGTAGAATTTAAGCAGTGGTACACCATTATTTTATTTTTTTTCCTTAATGCATGGCCAAGGTGTGGAAAACATAGATGATTTGAATGAAATGCTTAAAGGGAAGGAAATTTAGCAATGCCTGGTAAGCTTATTTGGAATCCTAAGGTTTGTTCTACCGCTGTGAACATTACCAATCTGTAAAGAAACATGGATATGAACTGTAGCTTAGGCTAGGATGAGGACCCTAGCTTTGCACTTAACATTGCAGAGTGAGAGGGAGGGGAAGACTCCTCTGTAGTTCAAGGGTCTTGCTTTGTTCTGTTCATCACCAAATCTGTGGGGTAGCAAGGTGCTTTGTAATAAGCCTTTGATGTAAACTGAAGATCAAGTTGATAATATTAGTAGACTGTTTAAAGGAAGTCGAAAATAGAGAATTAAAAATTCATAAAGGGAAAGTTCCCAAACCCTTGAATCGTGAAAGATTTCATTCTCTTCGATTGTTCAGAAAAGGAGATGCAGTTGTGGTTGTAGAGTAGGGGAGGGGGTGGGGGGCTAGTTTTTATCCTATTTCTGCCTGACTGAAAACCAGGACATATTCTCTCTATTCAACATACCTTCATCTTATACCCATCAGAAAGACGGTAATAAAAAAAATATAATAAGGGCTCTTGGGTGGTTCAGCTAATTAGGCATCCAATGCTTGATATCAACTCAGGTCATAGTCTCACAGTTTGTGGGATCGAGACCCGTGTTGGGCTTAGCACTGATGGCATGGAATCTGTTTGGGATTCTCTCTCCCTTCCTCTCTGCCCCAGCCCTGTTCACTCACTCATGCACGTGTGCTTTCTGTCTCAAAATAAATAAATAAATAGTAGGAATAAAAAAGAGTATCAAGTGAAGATATGGAGACTGGAACCATCATACGTTGTTGGTAAGAATGGAAAATACTTCAGTACATCTCAGCCAAATATGTAAATACCATTTTGGAAAGCATTTGATCATTTTCATAAAAAACTAAACATACTCTTTGCATATGACCCAGCAATTCCACACCTAGGTATTTACCTAAGAGAAATGAAAACACATGTCCTCACAAGAATTTTTCTCTGATTGTTCATTATGGTATTATTTGTAATAGCCAAAACATGGAAACAACTCAAATGTCTATCGACAGGTGAATAAACGAAATAAGGTATAGCTATAAACAGGAATACAACATAGCAATAAAAATAAATCAGCTATGACACATACAATAGTATGCATGAACCTCAAAGACATAATGTTAAGTGAAATAAACCAGAGACAAAAACATGCATATTATACAATTCCACTTACATGACATTTTTTAGAGAAGGCAAAAATTTTTTTTTATTTTTTTTTTATTTTTATTTTTTTAAATATTTATTTCTAGGAGAGAGAGAGAGAGAGACAGTGTGAGCAGGGGAGGGTCAGAGAGAGAGGGAGTCACAGACTGAAACAGGCTCCAGGCTCCGAGCTGGCAGTCAGCACAGAGCCCGACGTGGGGCTCGAATCCACGAACCGAGAGATCATGACCTAAGCGAAAGTCGGCCGCTTAACTGACTAAGCCACCCAGGCGCCCCTAGAGAAGGCAAAATTAAAGAGGCAAAAGGCAGAATAGCTATTGCCCAGGGCTGAGAGTGGGGCAGGAATTGCAGCAAATGGGCCCAAGGGAGGCTTTTGGGTAATGGAAGCATTCTTAATTTGGATTACAGTGATGGTTTTGTACAACTGTATACTTTATAATTTATTAAAAAGTATTGGTGGCTGGGACGCCTGGGTGGCTCAGTTGGTTAAGCGTCCGACTTCGGCTCAGGTCATGATCTCATGGTTTGTGGGTTCCAGCCCCATGTCGGGCTCTGTGTTGACAGCTCAGAGCTTGGAGCCTGCTTCGGATTCTGTGTCTCCCTCTCTTTGCCCCTTCCCCAGCTCATACTCTGTCTTTCTCTCTCTCTCAAAAATAAATAAACATTAAGAAGTGAATTTAAAAAGTATTGATTGAGTTTTATGGTATGCAAATTGTAACTCAATAAAGCCATTGACAGACAAAACAAAACCATCCTCATCCCATTTTTCATCTCTCCAGTGTCCATCTGTAAATCATTGTATTTTTTAAAATTGCTCTTAATGTTTATTTATTTATTTATTTATTTATTTAAATGTTTTATTTATTTATAGGAGAGAGAGACAGCGTGAGCAGGGGAGGGTCAGAGAGAGAGGGAGTCACAGACTGAAACAGGCTCCAAGCTCTGAGCTGGCAGTCAGCACAGAGCCCGACGCGGGGCTCGAACCCACAAACCGCGAGATCATGACCAAGCGAAAGTCGGAAAGTCGGACGCTTAACCGACTAAGCCACCCAGGCGCCCCAATGTTTATTTATTTTTGAGAGAGAGAAAGAGTGTGAACGGGGTAGAGGCAAAGAGAGAGGGAGACACAGAATCTGAAGCAGGCTCCAGGCTCTGAGCTGTCAGCACAGAGCCCGAAACGGGGCTCAAACTCACAGACAATGAGATCATAACCAGAGCCGAAGTCGGACGCTTAACCTACTGAACCACCCAGACACCCCTAATTAATTATATTTTGATCTTCTACTTGCCATTAAGTGTTTAATCCCATTTTTGCAATTAAAAATGATTATCTGTCCTTTTAAGTGTCTACCAGATCTTCACTAAATAACACGAGCTTCTCGGTTTGACTATCTGTTATCGGATTTTATTAGGTTAATATTGATGAAAGTCTATGGAAACAAAAAATCCAAGCAAGAGGTTAAAATTCAAAATTGGGCATTGGAAACATGGTTTGGATGTGCTCTGGTTTCGCTTTCAGAGGGAGTCAGAGCTGCATGGGGTGTCACAGGGCAAGGTAAACCAGACATTTCTGAAACGAAGTCAGAATATGGGGTGTACTTCAGAGCAATTACCCTGAATAATCCTCTTTTGGAAAAATTGTGTTGGTTTCACATCTGGGTTCTGTGAAATGTGTCCCTTTTCACCTTGCCTGCTAGTGAGTCAAGAGTCAAATTTGTTTTCACTTTGTAATTGTAAGACCTCTTTGTATACCATTTGATTCATTAGCATTATTCCTGTCTTCGTTTTTCTTTCTCATCCGATGTATATGAGTTAGTTTATGTATCCCTGTAAGGCCACTTTGAATTCAACAGATTAATAATGGGATGAATAGAACATAGACAAATTCCAGCAGTAGATATGAGTAGAAGAAAGGCTGTTAAATAGTAAGCTTTATTTCAAAGAGATACAAGTGTTAGGAATAATTAAGGTACAATCTTTTGAAAGATTACTGCTTTTTTTCCCATTAAACCAACTTAGCGTGGGAGAGCGAAGATGTAAGTTTTGGCCACATCCTGTGTTGTTAGCATGTGATCTTAATTAAGTCAGTTTAGCTTTCTGCATTTTATTTTCCTTATCTACAAAATTGGAATTACAGTGTCTCATTTTACGGAGAAACAGCAAAGACTAATGATAGCCCTTTTCACATTACACATCTTTCGTGGAGATGCACCATAGGTATAATGCACAGACATATTCCATTTAATGTGTTTTTTTTTTCATGAAAGTTACAGATGCCCTGTTTAAGCTATTTATTGAGAATCAAAAAGCAGTCAACATATTTTTTAAATTTTTTTAATGTTTGTTATTTATTTCTGAGAGAGAGAGAGACAGCATGAGCAGGGTAGGGTCGCAGAGAGAGGGAGATACAGAATCCGAAACAGGCTCCAGGTTCCAGGCTCTGAGCTGGCTATCAGCACAGAGCCCGACACGGGGCTTGAACCCACAAACCGTGAGATCATGACCTTAGCCTAAGTTGGACACTTAACCAACTGAGCCACCCAGGTGCCCCGTCAACTTATTTTTAAAGATGAAAGCATGGTCAAAAGAAAGGAAAGGAGAGGGAGAGAGAGAGAACATTCTATATAGTCTATATATTCTCAGGTAAAATTTGTCATTCCTTATTAGCAATTTCATTGACTTCTGTGCTCTACTGTAGCACAAGGGATGACAGGTCAGCCTGTGAATAAGTTAAAATGTGCACAATCAGAAATGATCACTTAGATCCATGTTTCCTATAGAGCAAAACCTACCAACAGGCACACTGATTTGAATCCATAGTTACTCCATGCTTGCCCTTGCACACTCTCTGTTAGCCCTTCCCTCACCACTGATTGACCCCTAAAAGTAAATAAACCAGAGACCTGTGGCAGTAGTAGAAACCTAGATCCTTGCGGTTTCAAGTGTGGGCCACAGACTGGCAGCATCAGCATCGGCATCAGCTGGGAAATTTGCAAAAGTGCAAATTCTCAGGCCCCACCTCAGACCTATTGAATCTGCAGCTGCATTTTCAGTGTGGTCCCCAGGAGAACAGTGTGCATAGTAAAGTCTGAGAAGTGCTGAAGAATGGTGATTCTCAGCTACGGCTGCTTATAGGGATAATTTGGGAAGCTTTTAAAATATGCCCATGCCAAGCGATCTCTCCTCCCTGACACACAAAGTTCCTGTCCTTTCAATGGAGTGGTCTCTGTTAGGCGTCAGAAGAAAGCATGTTAAATACATCGGTTGACATTAACGTATATAGGAATTACTTGGATGTTTGCATTTTTAAAAGAAGTATATATATTAACCAACTAACTACTATAACAGGTGCAATTTCAGGATGTGCTACCCAGTGAAAACTAAGGTAGAGTGGGTGAGGCACTGGCCTCTTTGCTAGTAATGGAGAAGCTGAACCTGGAATGTCCTCCAGAATTTCCCTGGAATAATGTGGGCAGGAATGTTTTCACAGAGAACAGGACAACTTCTTTCCTCATCCATCCATTCATTTATTCATTCACCTCTCCATTCATTTATTGATTTTTTTCCAAAAACACTAAGTGGGCACCTTCTAAATGCTGGGTGCTTTTCTAGACACTCAGGAACGTGAACTGATACCCCCTGTCCTCAAGAAAGTGGTAGTCCAGGAGCGCCTGGGGGCTCAGTCAGTTAAGCATCTGACTAGAGCTCAGGTCATGTGATCTCATGGTTCATGAGTTCGAGCCCCATACTGGGCTCTGTGCTGACAGCTAGCTCAGAGCCTGGAGCCTGCTTCCGACTCAGTGTCTCCCTCTCTCTGACCTTCCCCTTCTCTCTCTCTCTCTCTCTCTCTCTCTCTCAGAAATAAATAAAACATTAAAAAACAAAGAAAGTGGTAGTCTAATCAGCATGACTGACCAATAAACAAAATGATCATATGGTGTGGATAAGTGCTGTGACGGAGATAGCAGACTATTCTATAGGCACTCTGAGAAAGGAACACCTGAATCAGATCAATCATGGGGATGGGCAGCTAGCGTGATTGTGATGGGGCCAGGAAATCATTATCAAGAGGAAATGTCCCCCACTAAGTTCTGAAGGATAGTCAGAGATTGGAGACCAGTGGAGCAGAGAGTGGCATGTGCATAGGCTAACTGCAACATGCAGGCAAAGGCTTGGTGGAGTTTAGGACCTGCATGAGATTCATGATGGCTGGAAAAATGCACCAGGCTTGCAAAACATGACCTTGGAAAAGCTAATGGGGGTAGGTCATATACTACATGGGTTGTAATTCCTCCTAAAGTCTATAGAAAATAAATATGTTGTAGGTAGAATCTGAAGGATTTAAGTAGAGGTATAGTGTTCTCAAGCTTGCCTTCTATCTAGCTCACACCCAGTGAAGTGGAGGCAGAGATTTACCCATACATACAAGGGAAGAACATTTCTGCATCTCAGATGTGAGGGAGAGCTTGGCCATATGGAGGAACTGAAGGAATTGCTGTAAGGCTAAGACATAGAGGGTGTGTATGAGGATGTGAAAGTGGGGATGAGGAGGGGAAGTGTTGAGTGTTGGCCCAGAGATGAGCAGAAGTTGGATCTTGTAGCCCCTGGTAAAGTATTTGGACCTTTTACTAATAGCCTGGAGAAGTTACGGAAGGAACAGTTTTAAATGAAGCATGACTTGACCAGAATTGTTGAGAAGGATCGCTGACTATCACTAAAGAATGGCTGTAGGCAGGAAATTAAGCTACTGCCCACTTATCTGGATGAGAACGAATGGTTGCTTGGATTTGACTGGTAACAGAGTGGAGAGAATGGATAGATTTTAACATGCAGTGAAAAGTCCCTTTGGAGGCAGTGTAGATTTGAGATACTCATAAGTCTTCCATGTGGCCGTCAAGGTTGGATATAAGGATTCAGGTACCATCAGCATATGGATGGTGTGGTTGAGATTTCCCAGGAAGGAAAGGAAGACTTCCAAAAGGGATGGAGGAGGAGGATCAGGGAGGTAAAAGGTAAACCAGTGAGGTATAAAATCACCAAACCAAAAGGAAGAGAGTATGTTAAACATTAAGATTGTTGGAGTTAAATGCAGCGGAAACGTTGATAAGAAGTGAGAGCACAGAGGAAGTAGTTGAAGTTTCAGGTGGAAAGTGGGAAAACTGGTAAGTCTAGTTCCTGGGGACATAAGAAAGGATATATCCAGGGAAAGGGTGGTAAGACTCCTGCGACAGAGGAGAGGCCCCTCTTCCTCTCTTACCGGGAGGAGGAGGCAATGGTGGTTGAGGAGGCTGGGAAGGATAGAAGGATGTGTCACTTAGTGTCCAGTTGCTTCAGGTTTCTCTGTGAAGTATGAAGCAAAGTCTGTTTCTGGGCGTGGGTTGACAGAGAAAGACTATTGAAGGCTGTAAAGGGGCAGGGGACAGAGGGTAAGGGAAGGCCAGCCAGGGCCATGTGTGTAGGAAGACTGCACAGGGTTGGTAACCCTGTTGAAGCTTATGGCCATTATTTGAAGTGCTATTAAACCAGGTAGTTTTGGGATTTTCCCAGCATCACTGATAATATCTTCAACAGATGTTGAGCACTGCTCTAGTTGCTGAGGGTGTAGAAGTGTTTAACACAAAATCTCTGTTCACAAGAAGCTCACAATAAAAAGGAGACAATCGGGGCGCCTGGGTGGCTTAGTCGGTTAAGCGTCCGACTTTCGCTTGGGTCATGATCTCGCGGTTTGTGGGTTCGAGCCCCGCGTCAGGCTCTGTGCTGACTGCCAGCTCAGAGCCTGGAGCTTGTTTCAGAGTCTGTGACTCCCTCTCTCTCTGACCCTTCCCTGCTCACGCTGTCTCTTTCTCTCTCTCCTAGAAATAAATAAAAATATTTAAAAAAATAAAAGAAAAGGAGACAATCATGTAGCGAATTGGATGGAACTCGAGGGTGTTATGCCAAGTGAAATAAGTCAAGCAGAGGACAGATACCATATGTTTCCACTCATGTGTGGAACAGGAGAAACTTAACGGAGGACCGTGGGGGAGGGGAAGGGGAAAAATAATTGGGGAGAGGGAGGGAGGAAAACCATGAGAGACTCTTGAATACTAAGAACAAACAGGGCTAATGGGGGTGGGGGAGAGGGAAAGGGGAGTAATGGGCATGGAGGAGGCCATTTGTGGGGATGAGCACTAGGTGTTATATAGAAACCAACTTGACAATAAAGTAGAAAAAAAATAAAATAAAATAATTTAAAAAAAGACTGACAAAACTTACCTGTGGAAAAATATGGGAGAAAATGCTCTCCAAACTGTTAATCCTGACTCTCTGGGTGGAAAGATTATGACTGGTTTGATTTTATTCTTTTTCTAAATGTATTTCTCTAATTTTCTATGATAAAAAATGTGTAAGGTTTTTGAAATTTAAAAAAAAGGGAGACAATCAATGAATCAATATATAAAATACATTATTTTTATGGTTTTTTTTTTTTTTTTGAGAAAAAGAGCATGAGTGGGGGAGGGGCAGAGAGAGGGAGGACGAGTACAGAGGATCCAAAGCAGGCTCTGCACTTACAGCAGAGAACCCCATGTGGGACTTGAACTCATGAACTGTGAGATCATGACCTGAGCCAAAGTCAGGTGCTTAACTGACTGAGCCACCCAGGTGGGCCTACAATACATTATTCAATATCTTAGCCTAGAGTTGTAGGGGAAAGGAAGGCAGCTGGATAGATTCAGGGTAGGTTTATTTGCAGGGGTCAAGGGAATGAAATACTTTGAGGAGATGATGGTTTAAATGATAGCACTACAGGGGGCGCCTGGGTGGCTTAGTCGGTTGGGCGTCCGACTTTCACTTGGGTCATGATCTCGCGGTTCATGGGTTCAAGCCCCGCGTCGGGCTCTGTGCTGACTGCCAGCTCAGAGCCTGGAGCCTGTTTCAGCCTGTGACCCCCTCTTTCTCTGACCCTCCCCTGCTCACGCTGTCTCTCTCTCTCTCCTAGAAATAAATAAAAAACATTAAAAAAAATTTTAAATGATAGCACTACAGAATGTAGGCTGGATAGAAGATAAACACAAAGGGAAAATAGACTGGGTGGAGGGCGAGTTCTCAGCTAAGTTCAAAAGCAGGTATAGAGGGAATAAAGAAATGGAAAAAAAAAAACTTCTAAGGATCAGAAGTTCGGAGCATAGGTTACTCAAGTCTAAGATTTCAAAGGTAGAACTGTTCTGGGTGATGGCAACCTCAGGATGTTACCATCAAAATGCACGGACTGATGTGGAGTGAAGGAGAAGGTCATGACAGTTCAGAGAGTTAAGAAATTCTAAAGCTGGAGAGCAGCAGAAGTGATCCCTATAGTCCCTGATGTTACCTGGGAAGATGGTAGAACTTCCATGGAGGGGAAGACTGAAGAAGGTGTTCATCTTTAGTAAACAGTGAAGAATGTCTAGACAGTTAAAGAGGTAAGGTAGTTGACAGAATGGTCAACTGGCAGAAGCCTAAACAAGTGGTGTGGAGAGAAATGATGTGGATGCTACCTGTAGTGATAATAGAAGGCTTATTTTGTCTCTCAGTGCCCCAGAGGGCCAGAGCGCCAGGGGGCTTCTGGAGAAGGCTTTCTGGTTAAAGCAGAGAGCTGTGACTGCACTCTGTGAGGAGGCTCAGAGTTTAATACTTAAATACTTAATTTAATACTTAAGTACAAAAATACCTTCCTGTTTCACATCCCAGACCCTTATCTTTCCTTCTCCAGAGAAAAGTTCTTAGGAAATACCCTTTTGAATAGAGGTAAATGTTTACTGACAGGAGTAAGATTCTAGAGTCTTAGGATGTGCCACTTAATTAGAAATTAGTTCACACCGGTTAGGGCTTTTGGCTCATGTGTTGTCATATGTAATTAAGTGGATGAGCAGCCACCAGCAAGAGGACATGGTGGAGGGCCACCTGTCTGGCATGTTGTTGTTGAATTCCATTTGACAGAATTACTAATGAATTCATTTTATTTATCTTTTCACTAGCCTAGGTAGAAGACTCAAAGTGAATCAGTGAGTTCCTATCTTAAAACAAAATGTTTGTTTAAATGTTTCTCAGAGGCACCGTCTTTCTTCAAAATTAAAAAAAAAAGGAATTGTCACATTTTTAAATTTATTTATTTGGAGAGACAGAGAGAGAGCAGGGTAAAGACAGAAAGAGAGGAGAAAGATAATTCCAAGCAGGTTTCGCACTGTCAGTATAGAGCCCTATATGGGACTCGAACTCACAAACCGTGAGATTATGACCTGAGCGGAGATCAAGAATCAGATGCTAAACTGACTGAGCCACCCAGGTGCCCTGTGATTGTCACATTTTAGAAATAAAAATATCTTGTTGAATTTTTATTTATTTACTTGTTTTCTTTAAATATTTTGTTTTTAAGTAATTTCTACACTCAATGTGGGCCTCAAACTTAGAACCCTGAGGTCAAGAGTAGCATGCCCTACCTACTGAGCCAGCCAGGCACCCCAAAATATCTTTCTTAAAAACTTCAGTCAGCAGGAGTCTAACAGTAGCAGGACTTTACCTGTGAACCTGAAAGCAGGGATTTGGTCCACAGCACAGATTAGATGATTGGGAAGTCCAATTAAAATCAGTTAGCAGGCAACCAATAGCCTGCAATGCATCTGTTCCTCTGGGCTTGATGCTTAAAGCTGAAATAAGCACGCTGACTCTAATATGGTGGATATGGCCCAGGCCATATCCTTATAAAGTTTCTTTGGTTAATCAAGGCTTTCCTGAACTTCAAAGAAATTCATATTTAAAGAACTCCCAAATCATTAAAGACTTATAATAAGATGTCCTTGAGGATCCAATAGTTACTTAAAAATAGTCCCAGAAAAGAAAGCTTTTGTTAAATCCATGGACTTAATTTTCTGGTATAATGAAATTAGCTGAGTGAAATTAAGATGTTTTGATACCTCTGCCTGTCTGAAGCCAGATGAATTCATTATCCCCAAATATATGTATATAGCAATTAATGATTTCACTAACTTAGATATTGCCAAGAAGCAAAATATTAATAATTGTATTTGTTCAGAGAAATAATTTAATTATATTTGAGTGGATTAGTGAAGGAAGCAATATATAAAGTCATTCACTGAACAGAAAATTTCTCAAAGCCCTGTATACACTATTCCGTAGCGAGGATATAACAACATGTTGAGAAGAAATGGCACAAGTGAACCCTTGAAAGTCCCCTTAAACTCATATCCATGCAAATAGGAATCTTTTAAAAGAGAACATAAGATGGTAGCAATAATTACTATGAAACTTGACATGATGTATTTTAACTATGATAATAAAATGAAAACCAAGAAGAGAGCTGAGAAGATTTAAAAAGTTTACAAACTTGTTGGGTTCCAGGCAGGGTCTCTGTTGCAAGGTCAGATCCATTTCAGGCCCAGCCACTCACGAAGGTCATGGTCAGTGGCTCTGGCCCCAAATCTAGTCTGTCTCATGCCTGGTGAGCTGCCTCTGACCCCAGCTCCAGTTACGTAGGTTCCTACCTTGTCCCTTGGGACCTCATTTCTGGCTTGTTCCCCGCTTCTGGAGTCTGAGTTTCCACTTTTCCTTTCCTGTCTCCTGAGACTGAAACCTAGCTTAGCTCCTAACCTCGTTACTTTTTGCCAGACCTTGCAGAACTTTTTTGGATTGGCACACTGCTGGTTTCAGCTCCTTTTCAGAACTGCCTGCGGGTTCTCATCCCTGCATTGCTCTTAGCTGGAAACTTCCTCTGTTGCTGACACTTGTAGTCTATCTAAAATAGGACAGATACCATATGTTTGCACATATAGGAGGATTAGGAGGAACTAAACAGAGGACCATGGGTGAGAAGAAGGGTAAAACTAGTGGGGGAGAGGGAGGGAGGCAAACCATGAGAGACTCTTGAATGCTGAGAACAAACTGAGGACCGATGGGAAGGAAAGGGGAGATGGGCATGGAGGAGGGCACTTGTGGGGATGAGCACTGGGTGTTATATGGAAACCAAATTGACAATAAACTATTTAAAAAGTTTTTTTAATAAAAGATAAAATAGGATCCGGTCTCACTGGACTGGCTCAGACCACTTCTACCTGAGCCCAGGTTATGTACATGACAAATATTTTATATGGAACAAAACTGTTTCTTCGTTTACTGAGGGAGGGACAGGCCACTAATTTTGTATATCAATACAGAAAGCCAAGGATCCTGCTTTTTCTCTCAGACATCAGCTACCGCATGTATTGATTTTAAAAATTTAGCAGGAAGGAATCCATTTATTGTCTTGTTTATTTAATACAAGAAAATCTAATTATGTGTGAAAAGTTAAATTTTTTTCAGATATTGCCTACTTGACTTTAAATGAACAATAAAAATCCTTTTTTTTAATTTTTAATTTTATTTTAGAGAGAGAAAAGGAGAGAGAGAGAACAGGGGAGGAGGACAGAGGAAGAGAGAGAGAATCTCAAGCAAGCTACGTGCTCAGAGATCATAAAAGTCATTCTTAAAATTTAATTCATTATTTTTAAAATTTACATTGAAGTTAGTTAGCATATAGTGCAATAATGGTTTCAGGAGTAGATTCCTTAATGCCCCTTACCCATTCAGCCCATCCCCCCTCCCACAACCCCTCCAGCAACCCTCTGTTTGTTCTCTATATTTAAGAGTCTCTTATGTTTTGTCCCCTCCCTGTTTTTATATTATTTTTGCTCCCCTTCCCTTATGTTCATCTCTTTTGTATCTTAAATTCCTCATATGAGTGAAATCATATAATATTTGTCTTTATCTAATTTCACTTAGCATTATACCCTTTAGGTTCCATCCACATAGTCGCAAATGGCAAGATTTCATTCTTTTTGATTGCCAAGTAATACTCCATGGTATATATATGTGTGTGTGTGTCTGTGTGTCTGTGTGTCTGTGGGTATATATATATATATATTTGAAAATAATATTTGAAAATATATATATATTTGAAATTGAAAAAAAGATTTTCAAAGCTTTTAAATAACAGATAGTGATAATTTACTCTGAGGAGACATACTTTATTGAGAAGGAAGGATTCTTTTGGAATGTTCATTGTGGCCTGGTTGTGCAAAGTGTTGGGATTAGATCCCTTGCTCTGGGAAGAGCGTGTACCTACAATTATTATTTCTTCCGTATTCTCTGGGGTATCTGGAAATATACTTTGAGTTATTTCTCAGGAATTGCACATCTCATACTGATATATCATTGTTGATGATCTGAGTCTCCATCTCTCATCTAACCATGTCATCATACAAAGGATACCATGATGTATGAAACTTACAGAAGAGGTCAGCCCACAGCTTAACATCTGTAGTCCACAAAACTCTGGATTCATGCAGAAGACCCATCTAAACTAGGGCTCATGAAAGCATAAGTCCATTTGGCAGGGCATGTGTCCAAGAGATGCCTGAGAACTTTGTGACCAGCCATCAGGTAAAAAATAGAGAAAGCTGTCTCCACGAGATGCTCATAATGGAAACTTATAGGACAAAGCTGGCTGTTTCCTGCAGCCTCAGCAAAAGTAAATCTTCTTTCCCATCATCATATATCCCTCACCTTCACTGGACAGTAATAAAGGCCAAGCCCTTGCTTATTAGTTCCCACAAGTCTGCTTCGACCCATCAAAGACAGGCAAGGCTCTTCCTGGGATGCTGAAGCTTTGGGAATATAGCTCTTTATCCTTTATCCATCCTTGATCCCTTCTTCAGAGGTTGGTCTACCTTTACACACCCACAGACTCTTACACTCCACTCCTCTTTTGTCAAGGCCATCACCCACTGTTTCAACCAGGAATACACTTGGTACATGACTCAAATATTTATTGATTGAACAATTAATGAATGATTGAAATGATCTTCTCCTCACCTTTGCCTAGCTAATTCTTCTTTCATTCCCTACATACCCACAACTCCCATCTCACTTGTAGTTAGTTGTCCAAACTTGTCTAATTTTGCCCACTATAGTGAAAGTTTCAACTTTTTCTATCTTATTTACCATCCTATTTACAGCATGTAGCAGGATGCATGGTACATAGTAAGTTGTCCATACATATTTGTTGAGTAAATAAAGTTTTCACTTACTTTGTATATTTATTCTTGGATTCCTTATCTTGACGTCACAAAACGACTGTTGTCTAGGCAGTGACCTGTCAGGGCACCTGATCCACAAATATGGCAGCAAAGAACTGTTTTCATTCTGGCTTTGTCCTGCTTACGGAAGTCAGATTTCTCAGTTCTGTGTTTCTCTGTCAAGTGTCCTAAGTTGAGCCCTTTTCGGTCGGATTCATCTCCTTTGCTGGGGGCAAAGCCAATGACGGTCTTCTCAGTTGTTTAATTTATATTGCTAGTTCTGCCCTCCTAAGCTAGAATTAGGTTAAAAAAAACCTGTTTCTGGAGGTATTTCAGGGAGAATTTTCAACAAATTTCTTACTCAGGTGAGCATAACAGCTCTCTAGGACCCAAATCACCACTAGCCTGGCCCTTCTTGTCTGACTCCAGTTCTCTCCGAACTTCTCCCTTCCCCATAACCCGTTTCCACTCTCGTTTAATGAAGCCCCTGTGCATTCCTTCTCTTGGATGCCCCGAATTAGCTAAGTGTTGCTGGTTTTCAACCATCATCTCCTCAGGCTCCCTATCCCTGGTCGCTTCATTCACAGCGTGCTCATTCAAATTCCTGGGCAGCTCACATGTGCAAACAAAGGCACACAGAAACACCACATGTGCCTCCTTATCTCAGGTTGCATGTAAAATAAGAGCTTTACTTGTCAGCTGAATACTGGCTAAGTTTAGCAATTGAGAGTGCATGTCTAGATACAGTGCCAGTATAGTTTATGTCCATTATGAAAGAACCAGTCTCGTTTCAGAGGAAAGCCTGCAAGTTCTCTCAGGGCAGGTGTGTGATACCTGTTTATTCAGCCTGGTGTATTCAGGTCTGAATAGTGTCAGATATGATAGGGATACTCAAAAATACTTGTCAAAATGAAATGAAAAGTTTTCTTATGCCCCACAAGGAGAACATTTTTTTGGAAAAGGCAAATGACTTAGCATGAGCCTCTGTGTCTTCGATACTATAAAAGAGCTATTCATTAAAAAAAAATTAAACCTTTGGAGCCAAACACGACCTCGTGTCCACTAAGTGCTTAATTTGTTGTAAATACTGATTGATGAGTGCTCACTAGAAAAGAGCTGTTTTATGACTTGGACTTCAGTATTCTACAAGCACTGATGACTGGCTTATCTTCCTGCTGTAATTGTTTTGCAATCCCCTCCCAACGAAAATTGATGCAAAGGCAGAATGGTTTGAGTTATTCTCAGTAATTACCTATTAGTGAAGTTGTCTGGTCACTCTTGTTCAATAACATGGTCCAAATTAACACAGTGTTTCAGTGGGAGAAACGGGTATGCAAACTCACTGATTTCTCTTCAGAGACCTCTACCAGTGTTTAGGGAGCTTGGGATCAACCTGATGAGAGTTACTGAGGGACTGTAACCTTCTAGATCTTTCCTCAAAAAGGAGCATTATTATTCATTAACGTTATAATCAACATGCAGCCCTGATAACTTATTTTAAGTGATATATTGTATTTAAATTGCAGTTTAATCTCTAATAGCTTTTTGTTAGCAAAGAATCTTTCGGGATTCAAAATGCAAATTGAACCTGGGAACGAAAAATTATTTTTAGACATATGGCACTTTAACTTAACAGTAACACAGTGTCAGGGCTTTTGGTTATTAACAGAACATGTTTTGGGTTTTGGAAAATTATTGACGGTCCTCTCTTGTCTGTGGGCCATTCAGTTAAATGGACTATAAGATAAGACTGATGAATTTCACTAATTTGAGGAGAACCAAAAAAGAATTATTATTCTGAGACTATTAGTCTTGAGATTTCTGTGATTATCTTGACAAATTCTAGAATTCAGGGCCAAATGAGGTGAAAAAAAAATTCATGTAACTATGCTTCCATTATAGAGCAATCAAAACCTTAATTTCGCATCAAAACCATCCTCCGCCTCCCAACCTGGTTGCTGTATAATTTAATTTGGATTTTCTTCCTCTTTCTGTGTAGCTTCTGAAATTTCTTTAATATTATTTGGTCATGGCAGAATGATACTGTATAAAAACCAACAGCCTAAAATTAGACCAACACTCTATCGAAAGTCATCTTGGTGATCTTGGACATGTGATGACTCTGTGCTTAGACTTCCTTAAAGTAGTACTAATATTTCTTACTGTATAGAGTAATTATAAGAAAAAAAATTAACCAAAAAGGCAATTTAGCATTACTGCTTGAGGTCAAACCTTAGCTTTGTTGCTTAGCAACCATCCTCAATTTCTATAGCTCTAAAATGGGGACAAAAATATAGTTATCATATACAGTTTAATGGAAACAAATATTAAAGAATTAAAAACAGTACTTTTCACACAGTAAGTGCTTGGTGCCTGACACATGTCAACCATTGGCTGCTATTACTATTATTATTATTATTATTATTACCTAAGAATCTGTGGCTGAACCCAAATGAAGTCCTACAGTTTACATTCTGTATGTGAATCTGATAGTGAGTTTATCTGTAAATCTGATAGCAAATGGATACCAGGTTAACTGTTTGCATTGCATGCACGCACAAATGTGTGTTTTTGTGTGTACATTTAAGGTAAATTGATCTCATGCATATATAAAATATGTTTATAAACTAATTACATCTCAAGTTAAAACACAGAATAATAGGTCTCCTTTCTTGAGAGTTGCAGCTCTACAGAGTAGATCCCCTGTGCTTTCTTCAGACTTACTCGTATAAATCCACAGTTTCTGAACAAACGCATAGTGATGGCTTTTATTGATGCTGATCAGTTAGACTAGTGTAAGACTTGACCTTGGCTTAGCTGGATCTTAACCAGTGATTGACAGGGAGTGGATGATTAAATGATAGACTGACAGTCTGGATTACATTCAGCATCAGGTATTTCCCCATCACCAAGGTATTGCAAGAGCAATTTGGGGACAAGGATTTCATTTAAAAGTGCAGAGTGGACTGTGGAAGAATCCAGAATGTTTGCAATGAAAACCATTTGGTTTTTATTAACATTAGTCTGTGTGCTTGCTAATTTTCAGTCATTTTCCCTTCAGGAATGGTCCTCTAGAATCCAGTTTCCACGTTACTGCCTTTTGAATGGAGTCCTTTGTGACCCATTGTGATTACATTGCATTTTCCTTGTGTTTTTTCAAAACGTTCTGACTTTGCCTTAATTTTGGCTGAGGGATGATGGGAGGAGGTTGGCAGCAGGGGAATAGGTCAGCAATACTTTCAGAATGTTGTCAAAAGAGATTGTTAAGTTGTTAAATTTGCCAAGTAAGTAATATCAGGATTAGTGTCTATTAACAAAGCAAGCACTTAGGACAGAAGGTTGGGTCAGAAATGGGTGTCCTAAGGTCTGTATAAGAACATTTGCACCTCTGTACACTAACTTTTCTCTGACCTCTTCTGGACACTTCCAGAACAGTCATAAGCCAGGAAGATTATAGTGGTTTTAATATAATGAGATGACAATGTTGTGTGGTTGGGGTCAAAAAGCCAACCGGTTAGGCTGATTTGGAAAGCACAAGCTGAAAGCAGTTTTGCTCATAATCCATTCCCTGAGCCTTAGTCCCATGCAGGGTAAGAATGGTCAGGGAAGACATTTTTTCATAGAATCAGATGTGTGGCACTTAACATTGTAAATAGATGCCTAACCTATTCAGACTCTCTGACACTAGGATGCAAGTTTGGTAATCGAGGATGAAATTATTTGACTTCATTCCCACTTAATTTTGTTGCCTGTTCTGTACATTTTCTGGATAGTTAAAAAGCCTCAAAGAAAAAACAGACAAATGTATAGTTGATCCGAATTATTCGAGAATTCCCCTTTGCCAACTCACCTACTGGCTGAAACTTATTTGTAACCCCAGAAGCCAATACTTGTGGTACTTTTCAAGTCATTTGCAGACCTGAGCAGATCGGTGAAAGATTTGAGTTGCCCTACACGTGTGTGCCTGGCTGAGGTCTAACAAGAACTGTAAGCAAGGGTCCTTGGTCTATTTAGTGTCATATTTGTCATTTTTTTGTACTTTTTGTTGGTTATTTTCCTGTTTAAAATGGGTCCCAAACACTGTGCCGAAATGTTGTTAGTGTTTCTCAGCAGGAGAAAACTGTATTGTGCCTTCAAAGAAAATACCAGTGTTAGATAAACTTTGTTCAGTCGTGAGTTATAGCATTACTGGCTGTGAGTTCGGAATTAATGAGTCAATGATATATATTAAATAAAATGCCTTTCAATTAAATAGAAACACCTATAACAAAATTATGTATTGATCAGTTGATGAACATGCTCTGTGGTCAGAAGCTGGTGAGAACCTAGCCCTGTATTTCCTCAATTGTCAGTGACTCTGTACTTGATAATTCAGTGATAGTTGTGACTTTAGAACAAACTCCAACAGGGGCGCCTGGGTGGCTTAGTCGGTTAAGCGTCCGACTTTCGCTTAGGTCATGATCTCGCGGTTCGTGGGTTCGAGCCCCACGTCGGGCTCTGTGCTGACTGCCAGCTCAGAGCCTGGAGCCTGTTTCAGTCTGTGACTCCCTCTCTCTCTGACCCTCCCCTGCTCACGCTGTCTCTCTCTCCTAGAAATAAAAAATAATAATAATAATAATAATAATAACAACTAGAACAAACTCCATCAAATAAAAAGAATGGACCATATTCATAATTCCTCTGAATTCATTCTTATGGGAAAGCATCAGTGATTACTAAGTAAGGTAACTAATCCACAAAAAAGTGCCACAGCGCAAAGCTTTATGCTCTCCAGTTTCTTTATTTGCTTCTCATGGCAGTCTTATCTACTTCAGGTTTCCCTTATGTTCCTGAAAATTTCCCCAAGACCACTTGACACATGTCGATTTTTTTTTAAACACATACACACACACACACACACACACACACACACACACACACACACACACACACACCAGAAAACTAGTCTCTAGGGAATGTACATGTATAAATATTGAAATAGTTCTTGTGCATAGTGCCAAAAGTCCTATTTTCACTTAGCAAACTACAGATATTGTTGGAAAGCAGGGTATATAGGTAGGAAAGGGGGGACGTGTGGCGTGGTCGCCATTGGTGACATGGAGTGGAGTTCCGGTGAAGCTGGAGCTTCATCGTGTCTAATCCTGTCTGGCGACTGGTGGAGTAGTTATGCCTCAGGTCTATTGCCCGAGAGGTCCGGGAGGCCCCTGAGATTAGCGAGAGCTCATTTTACAGGAATAGAAAGTCAAGCTCAACAAAAATGTCCCTTGAACAAAGCCTTGCCCATCAGAGAAGAGAAATAATTCTGAGTAGAGTGAAGGTTTTGCTATTATAGTCTCCCCCAAACCAGGCCCGTTGGTCCGTGTGGTTCTCAGGAGAGGGAGGCATGGCGGTAAAATGTCAGACAGCTATTTACCTGGAGGCCCGAGGAGCCTCTTTGGGACTCCTCCAAGACAATGACAGATGAAAGAAAGGCATCTTCACACAGTTCCTGCACCAGACCATGGGTCACGGATGGGGTCTGGGGCCAGAGGTTGTGGAGGCCAAGAGCAATATAGTAGAGTGGAGGCCTGGAAGGAGTGGCTTGTACACAGGAGACAAATGCATGACTTCCTGCAATACAGGGCCAGGGATTTACATAAGGGACTGAAGTGCACATAGAAGTATAGGTTGTAGGGGCACCTGGGTGGCTCAGTCAGTTAAGCATCCGACTTTGGCTCAGGTCATGATCTCACAGTTCGTGGGTTTGAGTCTAATGTCGGGCTCTGTGCTGACAGCTCAGAGCCTGGAGCCTGCTTCAGATTTTGTGTCTCTCTCTCTCTGCCCCTCCCCTACTAGTGCTCTGTCTCTCTCTCTTACTCAAAAATAAATATTAAAAGTTTAAAAAGGAAAATAAAATAAATATAGGTTGTCATGATAGGAGCCCATTTACATAGGCTGGAAAAGTGAGAAGAAATATGTCTGATTTATTTAAGTATAAGACCATCTTTACTGCCTGACATTGGATTCTCTTGTCCGCATTTTCTATGTTCCTCTGTTGTCTAATAGGATGAATTTCCCCTCGCTGCTTATTAGAACCACTCAG
Organism: Proteles cristata cristata; assembly: GCA_017311185.1. Classification (NCBI taxonomy): domain Eukaryota; kingdom Metazoa; phylum Chordata; class Mammalia; order Carnivora; family Hyaenidae; genus Proteles; species Proteles cristata. Next base: position 2,433,538 of record JAESUZ010000046.1, on the reverse strand, counting down.
GAAGCCTTGAGAAAATGCCTGGACCACCTCAAAGATTTCAATTTAATTGATCAGAGGTGAATCCTGGGAACCTGTATGCTTAAAAGGCTTCTAAGGTGATACATATGGTTAGCCAGTTGAAAAATACTGCTTTAAAACATATTACTGAGAATTTTCACTCTTCATAGCCCAATGGATTATATCCAAAGATCTATTAGGCAGGAATCCTGCTACATGCCCACTTCAAGAAGATGCACTTCTTACGGGCTGCCTGGGTGGCTCAGTCGGTTGAACGTCCGACTTCAGCTCAGGTCATGATCTCACAGTTTGTGGGTTCTGGCACAACGTCGGGCTCTGTGCTGACAGCTCAGAGCCTGGAGCCTCCTTTGGATTCTGTGTCTCCCTCTCTCTCTGTCCCTCCCTCACTTGCACCCTGTCTCTCTCTCTCTGTCTCTCTCAAAAATAAACATTAAAAATTCTTCTTTAAGGGGCGCCTGGGTGGCTTAGTTGGTTAAGCGTCTGACTTTCGCTTAGGTCATGATCTCACGGGTCGTGGGTTCGAGCCCCGTGTCAGGCCCTGTGCTGACTGCCAGCTCAGAGCCTGGAGCCTGTTTCAGTCTGTGACTCCCTCTATCTCTGACCCTCCCCTGCTCACGCTGTCTCTCTCTCTCTCTCTCTCTCCTAGAAATAAATAAAACATTTAAAAAAAAATTCTTTTTTAAAAAAGATGCACTTCTTGAGTACACATGGGCTCCATGCCGCTTTCCTGTCTGCTTGCCCTGCTGTGAGGAATTCATCTGTTTGTTTGTTTGTTTGTTGGGGATTTTTTTTTAAATTTTTTCCTTCTTCCTGGCCACTGCAGACCTTCTAAGCCCTGGTATTTTCTCCTACCTTTGGCCCAAGGCTTGTTGCTGGTGATAACGTTGGGAAGCTGTGGTTACAGGGTGGCAGGAAGGGCAGGGGGTGGAGGGCAAGGCAAAAGGAAGGGTGACTGAGAAGAAGAAGAAAGGGAGGGAATGCAAGTCACTGCTTCTCACACACCTCCCTCTGGTCTATCCAAAATACAGAAGGAAGAGGGTGGTGAACCTGGGGCCCCAAGAGGCTAAGTGCAAGGCCCGTGGCCCCATTGTTTACTAGCTGCTTGATCTCGAGGAAATTTCTTTTTTTTTTTTTTTTAAATTTTTTAATGTTTTATTTATTTCTAGAGAGAGAGAGAGAGACAGCATGAGCAGGGGAGGGTCAGAGAGAGAGGGAGACACAGACTCTGAAACAGGCTCCAGGCTCTGAGCTGGCAGTCAGCACAGAACCCGACGCAGGGCTCGAACCCACGAACTGCGAGATCATGACCTAAGCGAAAGTTGGACGCTTAACCGACTAAGCCACCCAGGCGCCCCGGAAATTTCTTAATCTTATACAACTAAAAAGTGATGAAGCTCAGGGACTCAAAACAGGTCTGCCTGATTTAAGGACCCCAAACCTTTCCCCAGCTTCTACAGCATCTTCCAGTCCATTCCCACACAGTAGACCCTCAGTAATGAATATAGTAATTAATAACTTCCCAAATGGTAGTTGAGCTTGCTTTAAAATTCCTATAGTCAAGCAAGTTAGGAGAATGTTACAAGAAGATTAGTTAGGAAAAAAATGGTGTGTCATATATTATCAGCCTAGAACATTTGGAATTGTCATTCATAAGAAATAAGCTCATTATTAATAGAAGATTACTTTTCTTGGCTTTATGTGACTATTTTCTTAAATTAAAAATGCTTTTTTTCTTCTTATTGCAAAAGCAACGCATGTTCATCTAATACAAATTGGAAAATAAAGATAAGCAACTAATACAAAATTAAATGCACTCATAATCTTCCAACTCATATGTAACTGCTATAAATGTCGTTAGACTTTCTGTGCTTTTATGTAGAGTTTTAAAAGTAGCATAAATACTGCTTCTTTCGCTTTACGAACATGTGGTCAACAACATTTGCCTTTACTACATCGTTCTTTATGTCTACTTATGAAGATGAATAATTTTATTTGTTTTTAAATCACATTTGTTTACTCAGGAGTCAGAAACACACAGATAAGGAAACATCTGAAGAGCCCAGGTGTGGCTGTGTGGAGAGGTTGAGTAATTCAAAACAAAGTGCAAAATATAAAAACAATTATGACCAGTTTGACAGTTGAGCGTCTGTTTCCTACAGGCCTTCTACCCGCAGGTCTACCGCTGACTTCAAAGAAAAGTCAGCACAGAGGAGGTCTGGGCGGTAAGGTGCAAAACGAGAATCAAACCCACGATAAGAGATTAAAGGAAGCTTGATCAAAGACCCCGCATAAAAGTGCTAGCCCATGACTTGCCTTGGCCCATGGCCCCAAAATATTCAGCAGGACAGAAAGCTCTCTTTGAAGTGATTGGAAGCGCCCATGCTCAGATGCGCTCTCTGGTCAAAGGGAAATTTAAAAAGTGTCACAGGAAAGGGTTTGCAAAGTTGCCTCTTCCTATCTCTTGCCTGCTTGGCCCTCACAATTGTTTGAATTCTGCTTCTTTGGGTTGTTTTCCAGATGTAAATAGTTGAACTGAGTGTCAAGCGACGAAATGCCACCTGACAGGGGAAGGATCCTCCTTTTTTCCTTTGTGGGAGAAGTGAGACATATAGAGCCATTCATGTGGCAGTGGGTTTGTGCTCATGAGCATAGAGCTGCTCTACTGCTCCTCTTCTTTGTTCAAGGTGTTTAAAAAGGCATGTGGTTGGGGCGCCTGGGTGGCTTAGTCGGTTAAGCGTCCGACTTTCACTTAGGTCATGATCTCGCGGTTCGTGGGTTCGAGCCCCGCGTCGGGCTCTGTGCTGACTGCCAGCTCAGAGCCTGGAGTCTATTTCAGAGTCTGTATCTCCCTCTCTCTGACCCTCCCCTGCTCACGCTGGCTGTCTCTCTCCTAGAAATAAATAAAAAAAAATATTTAAAAAAAAAAAAATAAATAAATAAAAAGGCATGTGGTGTTTCCCAACAGGCAGTAAGGCCTGTTCATCCTACGGACTCAGTACCTGTTCCCTGCTCTTCCCCCTCGGAGTTTGTGGCTTGCTCCTTGTGATGTTGGGGACATAAACCTTCCATTTCCCCAGGGAGGGGAAGAAACTAGAAGTGCTCCCCAAATGGCGGTTGCCTTTACAACGTTCAGTTTAAATAGTTAAAAGTATGTTAAAAGACAAAAGTTGCATCAAATTGCTAAAATGTCTGCTTGGAACGTGGTTAGCTCTTTCAGGCTCCCAGTTTTCTGGTTTTTCACTCTGATAATTCTCCAGGCATTTAGGGTCTTTATTTTCACCTCCCCTATTATATTTTCATTTCCCTCAGCGTTTAAGGGAGTTATTTTTTCCATCTTTTTGAAATCAATTTCCACATCTTTACCTGAGGTTTTAAGTTAAGAGTTTTTACTGAGAAATCTTGACTGACTGCAACATCGGAAAACACGTCCCCTTCTTTACCAGGCCGCACAGTCCAGGTGAGGAGATAATTGGTTTTTTTCCCAACAAAAAAACTGAATATGATGGCAGCTGATGTAGATTTTGTGCAGACAGTCCTTGATGAAGAAGGAGAATTTGAACTGAGGCCTTGAAAATGCCTGAAATCTCTCAACATGAAAATATTAAAAAGGATATTTTAGTAAGGCTTGATGCAACATGGTCAAAGTTACAAAAGCAGAAAACTGTAAGGTGTTCACAGCAGAAACTGACACAGCCATTGAATTGGGGCAGAAGGCGTGTGTGACGCAGTGATGAGAGAGAAGCTTCACGAGATATAGCAGAATGAGAATGTGCTGGGGAGTCTGGATTTATTTTAAAATTTCTCCCAGAGCCATGTATGCCATCTGTGATTTTATTTGTTTTCTTTTTATTCATGTAAAATTAACGTACAGTGTTACATTAGTTTCATGTGAGGATTTTATGATATATTCGTATATATTTATATATTTTTCAAGATTTTATTATAAATGCAGATGGAGTATTTTGAAAATCTCGGAGAGGAAATGGCATGCTGAAATATGATGGCAACATTAATCTGACTGACCCACATGATGGATCGGAAGGGGGAGGGGCCTGGGGCAACAGCTTTGGCAAAAGGGCATGGGGAGATCTTAAGAGGAGGGCCTGAAAGAGAGCAGAAACAGTGGGCGTTGAAAGCATGGGATGGACTCGAGGCCAGGAGATGAGAACTGGTCTGATGTGCAGGAGCGGGGGAGGGGGTGTGTCAAGAGGAAGGAGTAGGGACTCACAGGTGACTCAGTAAGGTCATCACACATAACCATTTGTGCATGTCTTTTATGAGGTGCTAGGTGATGGGAATACAGAGAGGCTAAGTTCATTGACAGAATGATTAGGAAGACGGTGTAGGTGTCCGCAATGAGCATTAGGGGCTGAGGGAGGCAATGAGCTCTCAGGAAAGAGAAAGAACTATTTCCTGAAGTATGGAGTCACTGGAGCCTCAGGGAAGAGATGGGCCACATGCTGAACCTTCAGTAGTGGGCAGTATTTGGGAAGAAAGGGAAGAGAAGTTAGAAGGGTAGGGTGAGAAGGCTGCTTCTCAGAGGGACTGAGAAGCACCAGCACCCAGTGGAGAAACACAGGAGTGTTTGTGGCATACGGAGCAAGGCTGTCTGGTTGGAGCAGAGTTTGTGTAAAAACACAGAAAGGAAAAAAGAGAAGGTAGAGACTTTTGATTCGTAAAGATTTAGAGGCCAAATTAAAGAATTGTGTAACTTCCAGTGAGAGAGTGGCTCCCAAAAGCATAATTGAGAAAGTTTAATCTATGAAAGAAGTGTGGAATATATGCAAGTAGGGAGATGGTCCTAGCAAGATGAATAGTTGGATGACTTCTAGTCAAAAGAGAGTGAAAGGGTAAACTGATCGCGGCGAGTATAAGAAAGAGGCAAAGGAGTTACCAATAAGCCTAAGCAGGAGAGAAAAATAGAGAGTGTTACCCAAGGCTCATACCCGGGAGGCCATGGTAAGGGGTGTGCTGTGTACCAAGGTGCGCGAGTCCAGAAAGGACTGGTCTGGAGACGACCCATGTTCAGCATTAAAGACTTGGAGTCTGAGGGGGCAGCCAGGCAGACCACGTCCAGAGGATGGTCAGAAGTGGGGGCTTGAGATTCCGCTGGAAAACAGACTAACCCATTTGAGGTTGGAAGACTGTCCACACAGCTCAGCAGTTGTTTGAAGTTTTTAATTAATTAATTATTTAATTCAGAAAGTGAAGTCTTTTCAAAAGCTCATTTGAGAACTTATGCTCTCCTGATACAGATGAATGCTCAATTGCTCTTTTGTCTTTGCTGCAGAACAGTTCAACTCGGATGAGAAAGAACGTGGGGAAGACAGTGGGTGGGCTTTCTCTCTCTTCCACACGTAGCAACTGTGGGCGTTGGGCCTCCTGTGCATAATATCCTTTTCTTCAATGGCAGTAATTCATATTTTATACATCCTTCTGTCAGCTGCAGCACCTAGCACCGTCAGGGTTTTGCACGTTGCAAATACTCAGTGTTGGCTCATTTGTATTTTCATCGTCCATTCTCAAAGATAAAAGAGTGGATGTAAGAAAAGCTAAGAAAAACTAACGAGCTTACAGCCCATTTTGTAATGACAGACTCTACATAGACAAATGCAAATCGGATGTCACATTTGAAGTGCAAAAATATTGTAAGCAAGGTCCAAGAAGGAATAATGGTAAAGTGATAAAATGCACTCACAATCCCTCAGGGGCACCTGGCTGACTCCCATGGGTGGAGCATGGGACTCTTGATCTCAGGGTCGTGAGTTCACGTTAGGTGTAGAGATTACTTTAAAAAAATAAAAATCCCGCTTCCCGTAGAGTCTCAGAGACATTCAAAAGTCACAGACCCTTGAAAAGTAGAGTCACCGGCTAAAATTAATAAAGTGAAAAGCTACCTGTGTCAGCCCCAGGTTCAGGCCTGCTAAGGCAGACCTGTGTTCTTTGTTGTCGTCTGAGATAGGAGTTAACAAGGACCTCAGTTATTTGGAGGTGGGGGTGGGACGTAGGATGGGAAGACCAAGACCTGTCAGAATAAAGCTAACCAATGACAGTAAAGGAAAGGAGGACCATATATAGCTAAGAGTCTTCATCCCTCCTCAGTTGACCGTTATATAAGAAAAAGGACCATCAGTCCAGTTGACTTGACCATAAAGGAGAAATAACATGGCTCTTTCCCCTGCTTCCAAACTACTTGAGACATGCACCCTTCATTTGATCTCGTTCGTCCTCTGGTCTTTCAGCCGCTCGACTGATCCAGAACATGGATGCCACTGCTGAGCCTTGTACAGACTTTTTTAAATATGCCTGTGGAGGCTGGTTGAAACGCAACGTCATTCCTGAGACCAGCTCCCGTTACAGTAACTTTGACATTTTAAGAGATGAACTGGAAGTCGTTTTGAAAGGTTAGTGGAGTTTGTGTCTATGCGTCAAAGATTTCTCTCTTAATATATCCATTTTTTAAAGATACAACTCTTAGCCATTACAGAGAATGTCACAGAAGATTAAAGTCGATAATCCCTCCAACTTTTGTGGCTCACCACCAAGCCACTCTGAGGGTGGTAACGCTGAAATGGAAATGTTGGCATCTCAGCATTCATTTGCGGGCACACATACAAAACACCTCTGTCATCTCTAGAGATGGCATCTTTATGCCATTTCACAAAATAAGAGATTAATTGGGGCACCTGGGTGGCTCAGTCAGTTAAGCTTCTGACTTTGGCTCAGGTCAGGGTCTCGTGGTTCAAGAGTTCAAGCCCCATATGGGGCTAACTACTGTCAAAAGAGAGCCTGCTTGGGATCCTCTGTCCCCCTGCCTCTGCCTCTCTCTTCTCAAAAATAAATAACATTAAAAATATTTTTTAAATAAGTTAATTGATTGCCACTAACCACCACCTCCATTGTTTTCCCACCCTAGCCTTGGGTTGATGTCAATATTGAGCCATTACTGTGTTGAAGATGTTACTGACATTTGTATCCCTAAATGGGTTTATTTATTCTAACCCAGCTAAGATGCTCTCCCTGGGAAGTTGAAGTCTTGTCTAGTTTTCTGCTATCCTCCATCTTCTGTTCCCCTCTTCTAGAAGTTACTTTGTAGAAAAACAATTTTTGCTATTTTCAAACATGCAAACAAGTACAATTCTTCATTCAATTCATTTGGAGCATGAACGGTACAATCACACAAAGATAATTATTTCCAGCTACCAAGAAGACTTATCATCTTAAATTCTGTATTCCTCTGCATTATTTCCTTTTAGTCTTAATTTAAAAACAATAGAATTTTTGTATGGCAGAGCAGAACACATCGCTGTTCACAAAAAAAGAGAGTCTAGTCAAAAAGACTTTCATCTAACTTGGCTAATGAAATCAACTCCCAGTTCTGCACTAGGAATAATGATCTGGTAAGGGGTTTAGTTTTTCCTGGAGGGTTTTAGCGGGGAGGGAGTGAACATACATACACAAAAGCAAGCTTTTTTCTGAACCTGCATTGCAAATGTTAATTACAGCTGCAAACGAGCAAGTGTATTGATGGGTTGTACTCAATGATCTATTTCAGATGTTCTTCAGGAACCCAAAACTGAAGATATAGTAGCGGTGCAGAAAGCAAAAACACTATACAGATCTTGTATAAATGAATGTAAGTGCTCTTCCTTGTACTCCATTAAGAGTGTGCCAAAATATGCAAAGGTTTCATAAGGAATGTGTTTTCTTTGTTTCCAAAAGCTGCTATCGATAGTAGAGGTGGAAAACCTCTGCTCAGTCTACTACCAGAAATATACGATTGGCCAGTAGTAACAGAAAACTGGGAGCAAACCTATGGTAAGGCTATTTTCATTCTTTTTTAAAAATATAATTTCCATGTAGAATCTGTGTTATTATAGTATCGCGTTAATGCACTAAAACTTCTAAAAGTATTCTTCACCTTTCTTTGCTTTAGGTCCTTCTTGGACAGCTGAGAAATCTATTGCACGGCTGAATTCTAAATTTGGGAAAAAAGTCATTCTTAATTTTTTTGTTGGCACGGATGATAAAAACTCTGTGAACCATATAATTCATGTAAGTTTGTGTGACTGACAGCCAAGTTATCTTTAAATTGTTAATAAAACTTCTGCGTACATTGTTGTTGTTGATATTTAGAAATGATGCATATTCTCATTTGAATTGCACGAGCAAGATAGTAATAAAAAAATCTGTGCTCTGTCCCTGATACCTGCATTCGCAATTTTGAAAGTATTTTCTTAATGCTGTGGTCATGTGTCCCTTCTGCTACCTTAGGTTTGATACTGCTTTCTTCATAAAATAAATTAAAGAAATGAAAGGGTCTCCTAATTTGAAACAGCACCTGATTTCTCCGTATGTTCATGAAAGGAGTGTGGTTTGGTTTACATTAGTAATGTAAATCTGGAAACCAGAAATTTCCAATTGCTTCCCAAAAGAACACAGAAAAGGGATTTGGTGGGAGTGGGGGTGGGGTGGGAGAAGTGGTTTGTTTTTTTTTTTTGCTTTTGAAAAGGATTTTGAATACAGTTTTGGCTGTTACTAAAGAATATCTGAACTTTTATCTCAGCGAAAGTAAATAAAAATACCATTCTTGGGGTGCCTGGGTGGCTTAGTCGGTTAAGCGTCCGACTTTCGCTTAGGTCATGATCTCGCGGTTCGTGGGTTCGAGCCCCGCGTCGGGCTCTGTGCTGACTGCCAGCTCAGAGCCTGGAGCCTGTTTCAGTCTGTGACTCCCTCTCTCTCTGACCCTCCTCTGCTCACGCTCTCTCTCTCTCTCTCTCCTAGAAATAAATAAAATATTAAAAAAAAAAATCTCCTATAAAAAAAAATGCCATTCTTTTAAAGTCAATTCTTTAGAGTTTTTTCCCCTCGTGTAAGCCATTCATTTTAGGTTTACTTAAGGTGTCACCTAAGATGAGATTAATACTTAATGAGTATGTAGGGAATGGACTAAAATATTTATAGAGCTTTTATTTGGTCTACTGTAAAAGAAAGTACTCCAAAGGTTACAAGTCACAGATTCATATTTATGTCACTATTGCATATATCTTTATGGCCATTTTTAGTAAAATCATGAAAGAGATTGAACCTAGCTGTCTTCTACAGCAGACCTGCCCCGCCTTCTGGAATTCATTCCTTTGGCTCTTCAGTGCTAGCTATCCTGTATGAGCACCATGATCACCATGATCACCATGAAGAGATTTCCTAGGGAGAGTTGGGAGGTTGGAAAAGGGGCAGAGCCCTACCTGTGGTGACACCTTCTGGCACTTTCCATACCAGTCTTCTGGGTTCTGTTTCTTTTGTATTGTCCTGGGCTCTTTACAGCTGCTGGGGTTCTCACTTACCCCATACGGTGCTCCAGTTTGCCCTGTACCCATCGAACCATGCAGTGCCTAGGAAGCAATCTCCCAAAGCTGCACTGGTGTGCACTGGCTCACTGGAACACAGGGACCAAACCCACTCAAGCAGAGCCTACTTTCCTCTTTCACACAACCAGTTGTCAGCTGGGTCTACTCAAGTCCTGAGCAGAGTGGGAGAGCCGGGAGGAGGAGTCTCTCCTATCCCCTCCCCCTCCGCCCCCGCCCTCCCACTCAGGATAGGGCATCTCTTGTTTATTTATTTATTTATTTTTTAAATGTTTTATTTATTTCTAGGAGAGAGAGAGAGAGACAGCATGAGCAGGGGAGGGTCAGAGAGAGAGGGAGCCACAGATTGAAACAGGCTCCAGGCTCTGAGCTGGCAGTCAGCACAGAGCCCGACGCGGGGCTCGAACCCACGAACCGCGAGATCAGGACCTAAGCGAAGGTCGGACACTTAACCGACTAAGCCATCCAGGCGCCCCCAGGATAGGGCATCTCAAAAAAAAATCTCTGGCAAGATTTTCACTAGAAAAACAATTCCAGAGTTACCACAGAGGTTCCCACTTTTTGTTTTTTTTCCCATCCCAGTTAAGGGTGGGAGAGGAGAATGTCCGCCAGGAGAGCATATTAGAATCTCAGGAAGCTAAGTGTCCTGTAAGTGTATAATTTTAGAAACTTCCAAGTCCTAGATTCCAACATGTTTTTGTCCACCTGCACCTTCTGTTTTGCATTAAAAAGTTCTTCCCAGTGTATTTTCATTCAAATTTCTTTGGCTTTCTTCAAATACCTGCAGCATATTCTTCCAGATTACCTAACCACCCATCCCTGTAACACTTCGAAGTAATGTGGAAGCCATTGCTGAATTTGTACTCACTCATTGTCTGGATGTTACTCTTATAAACAGCAAGAACACTAGGATCTTGCTCATACATACGTAGACTTGCTTGTACTTTGTCCCACTGTCCCACGTCAACTGAATGGTTTATTTTCTTCTTTGTATATGTTTTACAGATTGACCAGCCTCGACTTGGCCTCCCTTCCAGAGACTACTATGAATGCACTGGAATATATGAAGAGGTAAACAAACAAACAGCAACAGAAAACTATAGAAACAATTGGTGTAAACTTATAAATACTGAAGAAGACTAAGGCCAAATTTAAACTTAACCTTCTGTATTCTTCACACAGGACAGATACTTATTATTGTATATACTAGTGAGCTTCCTTGGACTGAATGCATATTCTCAGCAGAATGAATGAAAACCTTTTTTGTTGTTGTTGTTTGTTTATTTTTGAGAGAGAGACAAGAGTGTGAGCGGGGGAGGGGCAGAGAGAGAGCGTGAGACACAGAATGCGAAGCAGGCTCCAGGCTCCAAGCTGTCGGCACAGCACAGAGACTGACATAGGACTCAAATTCACAGACCATGAGATCATGACCTGAACCGAAGTTGGACGCTTAACTAAGCCACCTAGGCGCTCCATGAAAGTCTTCTAAGGAATAAGGAAACTTGAAATTTCTTATTTGTGTCTTGATTCTTACTATTTAAGTCATATGGCCCATTTTGAAAAGTGAGTTTTAAGTGTTTCATTTCCTCTTTAAATTGAGCCATTTAAAAAATAAATGGAACTTCCTGGGTGGCTCAGTTGGTTAAGCATCCAACTCTTGATATCAGCTCACCTTGAAATCAAGGTGGTGAGTTCAAGTCCCATTTTGGGCTACATGTTCCATGTGGAGCCTACTTGAAAAAAAAAAAAAAAAAAGAACAGATTAATCATGGTCTAGGGCAGTGCTAGTGAGGATCAAGGAATGGCCCAGTGTGGGAATGAGACACATCATACTTTATAGTACCCTTTCAGAACCTTTGGATGTGACTTTCAGAAGACTACTTAGGTAGGAGCATCGGATTCAGACAAACATTTGCAGCCACTTTCTGACTCTAACATTGATTGGTGAGCCAAGCAGCCTCATACGCCACAGAACAGGGGCCAGTATAGAATGCTTTGTGCTGTATCATGGCCTACATGATGTTTGTGCGCCTGTGCTTATGGATGTAAAAAACAACACAAGACAAACCCAGCAATGGGATGTATGATTAGATATTTGGGGAGGGTGTTAGTTATAAATGTTTTCCTCATAATAATTTAGTAACTCAGAAGTAAGTTTACATTTGATGATCCTGATGGGTTACAATGTAGTGATGTGGCTGACATTGCTTCATAGCTAAAATTATTAGCTAAATGTGTTTGTGCCAAGCATTTATTTTGCCCAAGTATTAAGTTCAGATAACATGGAATAAATTCACTGGAAAGTATCTTTTTGAGTGACTACGCAACATTGAAATGAAAAAAGATATTATAAAAGGCCACGATCAGTAGCACAGACAGTCAAACGGAGGTAGGATATTTGAGTTCATAATAATCTAGTTACTGTGTGCGCTGCAGCTCCTATAGGGTTTGCACGCTACTTCCTGCTGCAGAGTTGAAGGTGATTGAGGAATTTTGGCTCATGATGTCACACTGTCATCATCATGAACTGGAATGTTTTTTGTATTTAGGATTGTGTCCTAAAAAACATTAAATTTTTCCAATCCTAAACATATGTCAGTTTTTCTGTACTCTTACGTCTCTGATATCAAGGACTACGTGGCAGTCAGTATATACATTCCATGTGGCAAAGTTTATTTTCCCCCCATAAAAGCGGTTCTTAGGATGATGGTGTATCTGTGCGTTTATTCAATGCTGTCTCATAGTCTAGAGCAAGTCACACCCTGGCCATCATAAGCTTGAGTCTGATAAAGAGGCATTTTTGTTTAACCCTCAGGTAGTTTTGGATTAGTTGCCAATATTTTTAGCAACTGTACGACTTGCAAACCCAGATTTTCTTGATAAATCGGTAGGGCTGGAAGCCCTAGGCCTGTGTTCCCAGGGGGCAGCTGCTGCGCAGAGCCCCCGTGGCTACTGCTTCCCGCTCCGTACTTGTTCTTCAGCCTTGAGCAGTTATTTAGATGATTACTGGTTTATATTGACTTCCTGGTCCCTGTATGTCCTTGAGTTTGTAAATTAGTTGGGTCCTGGCTACAGTAACAGAGAGACCTAAAAATACAGATGCTCCAACCAGAGAGAGGCTTATTTCTAGCTCCTGTTTTAATACGGAAGGAGGCAGGCAGTCAGGGGAGGAAGTGCTGCTCCAAGGGAACTGCTGAGACCACAGCTTCTCTGACCACTCATTGCTCTAACATCAGCTCTTCTCGTGTTTTATATTAGTCTATTTGGTCACAGTTGGTTCACCAGTGCTCTGTTCACATTTCCTGCCATGAGAAAAAGAAAAGATTTCTCTTTATGTAAGTGATGCAGAAGTCGCATACTTCCTATTGGTTAGAATGCTGTCATGTGGCCACAGCTAAATACTAAGTATTCTGGGAAATGTAGTCTTAAGCTGGGTGGCATGTGTGTGCCTTTTAACATTTGGTTGACAGGGAGGAAAGCTCTGTTACTAAAGAGAAGAAGGGAATCTTGGATACCAAAGACATTTAGCAGTCTTGCCACAGTTTGCATCTGCTGGCCTGTGAAATACTGTGTTTGTAGTCAAACAACACGTTGGTGATCAGATCTAGAATCAGTAATATATTTATAAAGTTTATGGGAGAGAAATCTGAGGCCCAGAAGTTTGCCCTAAAACAGTCACCAAATCAACAGTAGAACCTGCGGTAGAACTTTTGTCCCTGTCTATTGCTCTTTCCATTATATCATTCCAACTTCATAAGAGTAGTACTTTATACTAGGAGGGTTCTTTAAATGAGCAAATGATAGGGAAATTCCAGCAGCACTGGCATTTACAGCCAGGAAGTCACCGGTTCAAATTAGGTGCCCTTCAGTGATCTGGATTAAACAAGCAAACACACAGCATGCTTGCTGCTTTGCCTCGCTTCCATAAATAGGGCTGTTGGTAACTGTACCCTTTCCTGCTAACCTCAGGCCTCAGAATACTTTCTCAATTTGGTGCTCCAGCTCCAACCAACCTGTTGAAGGAGGTTGGCATATGGGATAAAATCTAATTGCATCCTGGAAATGGGTAATTACTAGAATATTTGTGGACCCTCCCCTGTTTTCAAATCCATTAACTGTGGGGGCAGGGGGGCAGGTATCAGGGGGAGAAGTGTGGCCACAGAAGAAATTCCAGGTTTTTCCTTTTTGCCCCCATGATATCTGCTACTCTTTCCCAGTCACTCCTACCTGCAATCCCTCACTTAGTTTCTATTCTGCATCCCTAGCCAGCTATCAAGTAAAAGTTAATTCTAGTTTTTCCACTACCTTGCTACCTCTCAAAAAGTTAATCCCTATGAAAACTTTTCCCTTAGTGGTGTATTGCTTCATGAAAAAAAAAATGATGAAAAGGATAGAGTAATGAAATAATATCTAGTAGAAAAGTTATAAAACTGGAAGAAACCTTAATATCATTCTATCTGTGTATCACTGGTCTTCATTGATTTTCTTACTTCTAGGCTTTGATGTACCTTTTCCCTTGCCTGGAATGCTCCACACATACTTACCACCTGCCCAGCCATCTTTCTTGTCTCCTCACACTTTCAGTCTAAGTTTAAATTTTACTTCCTCATGAAGGCTTTCCCTGGAACTTGTAACTAGATGAAAATACTTTTATCTTCCTATAGTACATGGATTTCTGGATACTTTTCTATTTAATGTCACCTCCCCCTCCTAGGAAACTGTAAAGTTGGTGGCAATGGTGGCATGTCTCACTTATTCTTTGCTTTATTTCCAGTATCCAGCTTGGTTCCTAACCCTTACTAGTTATCAAATGAATACTAAATGAATCAGGAGATGAACGGAATCAGTAGATGAATGGTTGAGGTGGAGAAAGGCAGGAAGAGAAGAAAGAAAAGGAAGGTAGAAGCACCCAATCTCTTAGAGGTCCCTCCTAGTTCCTCACCTTGATTTGGGGGCAAGTGTGAGCTCTAGAACATCAGTGGCTGATGGACTGTATTTCCTAAGCATCTTACAAACATCTTATAAACCATGAATCCCTCCTCTTTTTAATGTCCAATTCTTTCTCTGCTACATTCAGTTTGCCTGAAATATATTCACATAGTCAGTGGGTCCCATACTTTTGCATTTCACATTATTTTATTGGAAATAACCAAGGGAAATTTTGAGGATTGACATGAGGACACCAACTTTTTAACCAAGAAAGGTGCTCCATCTTTGACTAGAGACGCCTGGCTTCCTTGACTGTCACTCTAACCAATGATTTTCAGACTATAGGGTGGAGTCTGATTCTGCAGCGATGCCTTAGGGGCCGGGGTTGAGGGAGGGTCACATCCCCTCTTTGATCAAAAGGATCCTAAACATAAATCTTGATCAGATCAGTACCTAAGTCCATTTCCCCAGATCCTTCTTGACTCCTCTTTCAAGATATCCCACTCATTCAGGAAGTCTGCCTCATAATCCTAAACTAAACTTCTCATGAACAATGAAGACAGCACCTACTATGAAAGCTCATTCTGCTTCATAGAAGCGTGCTTCTGGTGTGTGTGTGTGTGTGTGTGTGTGTGTGTGTGTGTGTGTGTGTGTTTGCTTCTGATACCTTCCAAATGGAATTTTTGTGTTGTGATAATTGTATAGCATTCAAAACAGTAAAATGCCTTGTGTCATTACACTGCTAAGTAATGAAAATAGATGATGCATTTCTCTCTCTCTCACCTCCCTCCTCAAAGACAAAACCTATTTTTCTCTTGTTAAAAAGCCTTCTGGCTTTCAAACTTATTATGTGCTTTTATTCTGACAGTTTTAAATATTATAGTTTGAGAAATGCATGAAATGCATATTATATTCCTCTGGTTATTGTTCTGAACTTAACTACCTCCGTTCCTTTTCATTTTCTGTGCTTTCCATCTCACTTAAAGAAGGGAATGTGCTTCATGACAATAGAAACCAAAGATATATATTCTTATATTTCGTACATGACAGGATCATATGTTTTCTTAATAATTAAGGTTACTCATGCACAGACTTTAAGAACTAAATGGGACATTAGAGGATTTAGTCCAAACTCTTCTCTTACAAAGGAGGAAACAAAGACTCAAAGAAGTAAAATGACTTGAGTGAGCTTGCTTAAACTCACTAATTAAAAAATCCATGTGTCAGTTAAGAACATTAATTGTAAGTAATAAAAACCTACTCTGGTGAACTTAAATGACACTCTACTACCTCAAAGCACCAGCATAGTGAGAGTTGAAACAATTCTGTCCATTCCAAGGGTGTATGTTTCTGTGCAAGGAAAACAATAGGAAAGATATATGTTAGCCATAAAGAATAATCTTCCTA
Organism: Proteles cristata cristata; assembly: GCA_017311185.1. Taxonomy (NCBI): domain Eukaryota; kingdom Metazoa; phylum Chordata; class Mammalia; order Carnivora; family Hyaenidae; genus Proteles; species Proteles cristata. The sequence goes on along the minus strand of JAESUZ010000046.1, from coordinate 2,417,819 downwards.
TTCATGAAATTTTTCATTGGAACCAGCCTTATGTGAGAAAGCTCTTGTATATTGATTGAGTCCCTGAAAGGAATGATGTCCTGAATTTTCTTAAGAAACCACTCACCTTCAGAAGAGTCTCTGGACTCTATTTGGGGATAAACTGGAACTGTTTTCAAAGCTTCCTTTTCTTTACCTTTTTAGGTTATCAAGGCTAATTGTTACCTTGTCCTGTTTTGTAAAGAAATCTATAGGTTAGCCACCCCAAATATTTGAACATAATTGGGTTATAGATATGTTTATACTCTGTGCTTGTCTGAGAAAGAAAAAGCCAGAGTAGCGATTTTCCAAACCTAAAACCTCTTCATGCGTGTCAGTAGCGCTCTGTGTAACTACACCTTCACGTCCACATGCTTCAAGACAATCCATCATGATTTGTTTTACTTGCTTACACATCAACAAAACATTTATTTGAACAGAGTATTTCAGGGCTAAAAGAAAAGTGAGCAAACCGCTGGACTAGCGGATAAGAACCAGAGGAGGTGGGGCAGAAATTGGTAATTAGAAGCCATAGGGTGTAGTGCTATGGGGCCATAGCAGGGAACAAGGAGTCTGGAATCATAAACAAATTCAACCTTCTTAGAAAAACTGGGGGCTCATAAAAATGGAGATGTTTTAGGGATGAAGTTGGAGGACTTGGAACATGATCAGGATGGTTGGAAGCTGGAAAGACATGACCTAGGGTCTGTGTGTCTGAATAAGAGAAAATGCAGACTAGGAAAGAAGAAAGGAACAAAGCTGAAATTTCCAGTCCTTTCGATGAGCAGGTACAAGCTGGAATTGAGTGAAACCTAGTGAAGATTTTGTTTACCCACTCACCCAAAATACAAGCAGAGAGAAACCGTGCCAGACTTGGGCTGGGAATAGAAGTCTGATGACATAGGAAGTGAGGGAAACTTACTTAATATACTTAAAATTTAACTTCATTTTTAATTTATTTTTTAATTTTTAAAGTTTATTTATCTATTTTGAGAGAGAGAGAGCACATGAGCAAGGTAGGGCCAGAGAAAGAGAAGAAGAAAGAATCCTAAGCAGACTCTGCACCATCAGTGCAGAGGCCGACGCGGGGCTCAAATCCATGAACCATGAGATCATGACATGAGTGGAAACTAATAAGAGTTGGACACTTAATTGACTGAGCCACCCAGGCTCCCCAAACTTCATTTCATTTTTTTAAATCAGAATTTATTTATTGAGCTTCTACTGTGTGACAGATATTTTTCTAGGCAGCAGATATACCAACAAACAAGGCAGACAAGGTCCTGTTCACCTAGAGCTCATGTTCTAATGTAAGGAGATAGAAAACAAAGACGTAAGTAAATAATATAAGAAAATAAGATAAATCCAGACAAGAGTGTTATAAAGGAAACAAAACAAGGTGATACAAGGTGAGTGACTAGGGATAGGGGTCGGTGGAGAATTTAGATGTAATTGGGTTTGGTTTTTAAAAAGATCACTCTGGCCGATGCTTGGCTGACTTGATAAAACAGATGGTGCAAGGGAAACTGCTGACCTTATTTTGTCCCTTCTGGGCAGCAGGTGACTAACAGTCAGGAGGTTGTACCCAGTCCGGGTGTCTGTATTTAACAAAAGACAAAGGAGCTTTTAAACTTGAGACTTAGTGAATATGACAAGACTTGTCTTGGCATGTGTGGCATTGAGGAGAAAACTCTTTGAGATGGATCGAACTTGGTTTATAAAAAGAACTACATGCAGCTTCTCAAACTTGTGCAGTAACCTTAGAAGTTACATAATAAGTGCTCACATCAGTCTCCCCATTAAGAACCTGATGAAAGCCCCCAAAGAGCCTCCATGCTGATCCACAGTGGATCCTCTTGAGTCTGATGTTTCTCCTGCTCCGATTGGCTGCTCTTTCTCAATTTTGTCTGCAGTCCCTGGAGGGGAACGGGTCTCCAGTGCAACAGGTGTGTGCTCCCTGACAAGGATGTTTAAGCTGGAAAAAAAATGACAAGACTTTTGATAGGAAACCTATCTTTCCCACTTGGTGTCCCCTGTATGTTCCTTCAGGAAACTTTCTGTGTAACATTATTAAAAATCCCTGGGCATCAGTGGCTAAGAATAGCTGTTCTGTGACTTCTCAGTCACCTCATGCTCCACGTGCCTCTCCTAGAAAGGGAAACGTAGAAAATTGGTAAGAGCTGGGTATCCTGGGACAGAATCTTTGAAAGTGAAACCCTGATCCTTAGGTGGTCGTTGCACTGAGGTACCCAAATATCAACCAATCTAACTAGAAAGCTATCTCTTCCTCCCTGGGTCTTGCTGTTGTTCATAAACAAAGATGCTAAATTTTGAAGGACAATAGTAATATGTCATTGCTCTTTTTCTCTTTGACAATCAACAAATACCAGCTTTGTTCGAAAAGAGAAGCCCAATTTCTATACAAAGCTAATTTATAAGTACCATTTCTTGGTCCTGCAAAATGAAGATAGTTCTAATTAAAGTGACAATTCATGGTCTTGGAAGTTAGTAAATATCCTCCCACTGATAGTATGTAATTTAAGATTTCGCAAAGCTGTAATTATGAATTTTACCATAAAACCATGTAAAACCAGTGATCATCTCTGAACTTGCTATTATAGGAGTTGGGATTTACGAAGTTTGTTTGTTTGTTTTAAAAGAAAAGCTACATAGATACTTAGGTGGATTCTTTTTCACATAAAGAATTCACTGTGTGGAGACTTTGACAAGGCTACCTTATGACTATTGGCTCTGACCCTTGTCCTGGTAACTAATTGCTCTCTGAGTGACCAAAAAGAAAACTTGAATTTCAATTTGAAAAGTATCCTGGCCAATGTACTATTTAAATGTTAAAATATATGTTGATTAGTTTCTCCCCAAATCATGACAATTACTATCATTTGGCATATTATGTGTCTATAAGTATATCAGGGAAGAAAATTAAAACCTTAGGGTAGAATCATATCTTGTAAAAAGGATTTAACAGCACGAGTAAGCCTGGGTTCTGACAGCTACTAGATAAATTTGGAAGCCAGGAAAGATAATCAAGATACTAAGACACACATTTTAATCAGTCACATTGGAGTAGTTGCCAGGTAATGGAGCTCATTAAAGGAAGTGGTATATTCCATGTAGCTGTATGAAATAGTCAAGCATCCCAGAAATTGGTGATATCCTATGCTTCCAGTGTTCTGGGAAACCTTAACAGCTCAGCCGACTGGAAGCACCATCCAGAGTTCATGTGCTTGCCTTATGCCAAGTTCTAGAGTCTTTAAATGAACCTGTAAAGACAAAGATATTGGAGGAGAACCAGTTTGCTGCATCAGTCAAGTGCAGGAGAGCGTTCTTGTTACTGCTTTCTTACCTCATTAACAAAAAAGCATCCCACAGAATAAAGAAATCTCAGCAGACTGATACTGTAAAATTCAAATTACCATTTCCTTCATAGGCAGTAGTAATTCCCTACTGAATGCAGATGAATTTATATGATTAGAAATACAGTTAATTCAAAACACTGCATGCTTCTACTTTGGAATAGTTGGTCCCGTGAGACATGAACTCAGACATATTTGTTTACTTCAAAGGGAAACAAGAATTCTGATTACTTTTTAATAGGAAAAGAATGGACTTGGTGAGAATATACATAAAAACATCCTTTTATCCCTGTTACCTTAGTGATTATGGTTTTAATACAGGTTTAATACAGGTTTTTCACAGTTGAAAAAATAGTTTGTTCTATTGAGTGGCAGTTCCATGGATAGAGGCCCTAGCTGGAGAGCCCCAGCATCATGGGATATCCATGAAAAGACAAACCTGGGGAACTGTTTACTTAGCTTTTAGTGAAGGTCATGGAATGCCAGTAGCTAAACCTTACTTTACGCGGTCCTCTTGATTTTCAAATTGATAATACCTGTTCATCTTGCCTGATAAAATATTTTTTATTTGCCTATAGATTTTATGTTTAATCCTCTTACTGAGTCACTATAAAGTCAGATAGATGCGCTTTTCCTACTCACAGTGAATATAAGTGTTCCCCTTTCACTGATAATCAGTAAGTAGGGATATAAAACCCTCTTAAAGCTACAAAGCATTAAGCACTGTATAACCTTCCTTCGTATTTACCCTGTGAGTGACTATGTGAAGCACAGAAGTGCCCGTTACCCTCAAACTTGTGTGGCATGACTTCCCTAATCATGGTTGTCTGTTTGTCGTTAAGCTGGTGCTGGGAACTTGAATTTTGAATAAATTTTAAGGGGGTGGGGTTATAATTTATTTTAATTGCTGATAGATAATAATGGCTGAATAGCAATGGGTTGAAATTTACATAAGTGGTATTCAATTTCCTGGTGTTGATGCCACTCTGAATTTGAATAAGGCATTTATATATTCTGTAGAAGGTTGATAATATAACTAGTTTATGGCTTACCTTCTCAAAGTTAAAATGCATGTGAGGATAAAATGGAAGGAATTTAAGTCTTTAGAAAAGAGCAGATATCCAAACCTAGAAATTTTACATTGTGAGCCAGCTGTGGAATTAACTAAAACCCCTAGGTTTGTGGAGCTTATGAGCACAGTCTCATCTTCAAACAACAACAAAAATAAACAAAAAACAACTGCTTGGCCAGAAGAGAAGATCTAAAGATGTTCTGATCATGTTATATGTTTGTGGCCACCACTTCATGAACATTTAGACCGCTCGGCCACACTACCACACTCACCTCTTCATGAACATTTAAAAAAGGTATACATAAGCAGAGAAAACCTGAGAAATGGAATTCAGTAAAATAATTTATTATTATTCAAGAAAAAAATACTAGGTTATTGCTGATCAAATGTTTTTGCAACTGTGTTCTTAGTAAGGCAATTTAAGATAACTTGATTAACAAATATAAAATTATAGAATTCCCAAATCAAATGGTGATAAACTACTTAGTACTTTCAAAGTGATACTTTTTTGTTCTGCTCTAATTCAAACACTTTATGACTTTCTAAGAATGTGTGCAGGTCATTTCTTTTTGTTGTTGTTGTTAAAAAATTTTTTAATATTTATTTTTAAGAGACAGAGAGAGAGTGCAAGTAGGGAAGGGGCAGAGCAAGAAGGAGACAGAATCCAAAGCAGGCTCCAGGCTCTGAGCTGTCAGCATAGATCCCATGTAGGGGCTCAAACTTGTGAACCTTAAGATCATGACCTGAGTCAAAGTTGGACACTTAACTGACTGAGCCACCCAGGCATCCCTGTGTAGGTTATTTCTTTTAGAATTTAGGAAACGATATGTATTTTACTGCGCTTTATGTGTTTCCAAAAATTAATCAATAAAATTTAAGTTAAATCACCGTGCTAAATATTTATAATGTTCTCCAACAGTTCATTATTTATTTCTTGCAGGCTTGTAGAGCATATTTGGATTTTATGATTTCTGTAGCCACATTGATTCGTAAGGAGAAAGGACTGCTCATCAATGAAAACCAACTTTCTTTGGAAATGAAGAAAGTTATGCAGTTGGAAAAAGAAATTGCCAATGTAAAACACTTTTTCTTTAATACACTGAATAACTTCATCACCCTTTTCTTCTTTGTCCTCTCTATCATATTTTAAAGGTAAAAGGCACAACTTTTTAAGCAACTGGTAAGAATGCATAGCTCAGTAATGAAATCATTGACTTATTGAAGACCTTTGAAACTGTAGAATTTTGTAGTAAATTGGGTTCCTGATAGCCAGGAGACATACTACATTTGGCAAATATTAAACTAGATACACTTAAATGGATTATACCAAAAGCCTATTTGCAGTCATTTGTTGAAATGGCCTTGTGACTCAGGGCATACTTGATTGCTGTGTACAGTTTTCCTTTGTTTTATTTTAAAGTTTAAGGTGATCATAGTGATTGACTTTCCCTTTTCTTGGAAGTATTTGTCCCTGAATATGGCCACCTGACAGTGTGATGTTACTGAGTTCAGACCATCTGGTTAGCTCAAAAGATCTGACAGACAGGGTTCAGCAGCAAAGCCCATGGGGTGTTTTCCTGAGTTTCCTCTAGCTTCAGATGAACCTTTGGAGTCTGAATTGGCACTTTCTTGTCTGACTTTCCTCTGACAAGAGTCTGCAGTCTCCAGGAGTGAACTCTGTCAAAGTAGTATCAAGGTTATTGATTAAACGTATGGTCAGTTTCAGTCTAGAATCTACAGACCTCTCTGACATTGCAAACAACAACCTGTGCTCCTAAATCCCCATGTGCATGACACTGCCATCAGAATCCTGAAGACTAAAGATCTTTGAGGGCAATTTTAGCTTTCCTTAAGCTACATGCAACCAAAAATCTCCAATCAGAACCAGACTTTGCCTGGAGCTGCAGCTAGATGAATGGCAGTTTGATGGGTTACATGTGGTTCCGTGCTGGACACAGAACAGTTAGAGGAGAATAGTTTATTGCCTTGGGTTTTCAGTACTTGGCCCTTCCCAGACCACATCCTCCTTTGATCAGCCTTAGCTCTCTGATAGTTGTATCTTACCTCAAAATTATTCGTGTCTTTGTTTTTCCTCCTCTCTTAAACTCAGGTTGGGGTGAAGTCTTAGTCTCCTTTGAATCACGTGTGTATCTCTAACAGAATCCAACTTATTACTGCATTCAGGACATGTTTAATAAATAATTTTTTAAGGAGTGAATAAATAAGTACCTAAAGGGGAAATTGAAGTCATTGTCACTGAGAAATAATTCCCATATTAAACTTCTACCTTTTGTCTCTCCTCACTTAAAACTCATTTTTCTTATTTCAACCACTAGTTGAAGAGTTGTTACTGCAGTTTTTTCTTTTGATTCAGTGAAAAATAAATAAACAAGTAAATAAAACTGGATGCTGTTTAGTATAGAGTACTAAACTAATTAGGAGGGATAAGAGTCACAAATATAGATGGTGCTGGCTCTCTCCCCAGATGACTGTGCTGTGTACTAGGAATTTTCTCTCTTAATTGTTTTAAATTCTTGCAGAAGTCATTATGGTTTGGGGTTTGTTTTTGTTTTTCCTGTCTGGATTTTACCTGTGACACTGGATGGTGGCAATGAGGAAGTAGGAGAGAGTATTTGAGAGATGCATTGGACAAGATTGTATTTGAGAAAGTTCTATAAAACAACCACAGCGACAGTTGTGCTGGCCATCACCTTTAGAAAGAAAAAGGCCTGCAGACACTATCTTTGTGGTTCAGCGGTTGTCAAAGTATAAAAAGATAATTGAAAAATTTTATATTCGACGCAGCAGCCAAATAGTGACGATTATTACTAAATATACTTAAAAATCTCTTAAATTTCACTTTTTTTGATATCAATCTATTTTAATCATAAAACAAGTATACAAAATAGAGCTTGAATTATGTTGTACCGATCCCATATTTCTTTTTCCCTCATACAGAGTGATATTTTCCTCAGTACGCTTAGTTCTAAATCAATGATCAAAAATTAAATCCATAGGCTACAACTAAATCTGAAGATCGAAATGATCCAATGCTTCTTTATAACAAAATGACATTAGCCCAGCTCCAAAATAACTTTTCACTAGAGATCGATCAGAAGGTAAGTACTAAGTTTTATGGCCTCTGTTACTGTGCCATTTCTAAAATTATAACATTGTAATATAGTTGGTTAAAGTTTGGTGTTTATTTATTTTTTTGAAATAAATTGAATTTCGAAATGAATTTAGAGGACACCAACCATTTGACTTCATGACAAGACTGGAAAAAAATTATATGAAATCATTGTATAATATCTAGAGTGAATTTCAAAGGTAAAATTCCTTTCAAGGCAGATACGCAATGATATTAGAAACTGTTGTAGCAAAGGGTTTGTAAAACATTAAACCAGAAAATCCTTTTGAAAGACAACTATATAGCCATTGGACTTGTTCAGCCAAATAATAAAGTCACTGAATTTCTTTTTAACCCTATAAAGGGTAACTTATTTATTGAACTTGCCATATTCTCATCAAGGCCATCTGTCGAGATTTTCCAAGTAATAGTGGAGAAATAAAACACAAGAAATAAGAAAAATCTGTCTCATAGATTCCATTTACAAACAGATGTAATTCATTAGCTAGTACATAATAATCTCTTTTGGGGACTATGCATGTATCCTTGTGTGTAAGTTCATACACATGATTGGGAAAAGAAGCAAGATCCATGGGAAAATCTATAAACCATCACGTTTAGTGATGGAATTCTCTTTGGCGCTAATTACAATAAAAAAAGGAGGGGGCATACTTTGTAAAGGCATGACCTATTATTAGGAATTTCTCACTTAAATCTGTTTAGTATAATAAGTGTTAAGGGTTTAATAAATATGTTTTGAAAGAATGGTCCGAACCACCAAAGAAAATCAAGAAAAGTATATAGCACCTCATACTTAATAAGTGATCTGTATATTTATGTACTTCCAAGTGTATAAACTTCACAAACACTGAAATGTGGTATTTCAGCAATATTTGCATAATCTCCACATCTGTGTTTTTTTCTTCTATTTATTGGTGGTTGAATAACCACAATTCCCATTTAGAGAATATTGGATCAGATTTCATCTCTTAGTAGCTCCAAAGTGTAAACATTGTATGCCTATAGACCCAGTATTGATAGTTTCAGATGTGTTGTTTGGCTTCTTTGGACCATTTGTGTTGTATATATGACATTTCTGTACCTCTGCTATGACAATAATATGCTTTCATTTATAGCAGAATCTCCACTGAGATGTATCACTGTGTTTGAATGGATTGTTCAATATCCACTTTTAAAAGATAAACACTTTATATCCATTTAAATTTTTGTGTAAACATAGGAAGCTTCATTTTTTTAAAACTAAATTTTTCTTTTCTTTTTTTTTTTTTTTGTTTAATATAAGTTTGACCAAGAAGATGACATCGAACTTAATTTCTGTCTGTATATTCTCTATGCTTAGGGGATTTGCTTTTGCTCTTCAATGGTTGGTTGAATGTTGCTATCTAAATAATCATGCTACAGAACTAATTTCTATTCAGGAACTGATTGAAACAATGGAGGAAAAATCCCACACAAATGTCAAACCGGCCATTGTGGTAATTCCATAGTGATGCAAATGATAATCTAACCATGTCTGACTCTATAACTGTAATTGAGTCTTAGAACCTAAAAGAGAAATACAAAATGACTGAATGTTTTATGCCTGCTTTTTTTCCAGCCATTCAGCTGGTCAAATTTCACAAATGAAATCATGTCAACTGTGAATATTAATATTCCCAATGAGGAAGATGTGGTTGTTTATGCTCCAGAATATTTAACCAAACTTAAGCTCATTCTTCCCAAATATTCTGCCAGGTAGGTATATCAGAGTGCCTATGTCCTCAAAATTTACATTTAATATCACTCTTTAGAAGCTTTGCAGCCTCATCTTTTCTGTTGCTGGGTGGTGGGTTTTTTTATACAGAGATCTTCAAAATTTAATGTCCTGGCGATTCATAATGGATCTTGTAAGCAGCCTCAGCCGAACCTACAAGGAGTCCAGAAATGCTTTCCGCAAGGTGAAGAAAAAATCTCTCTTTTCTTAAGACTTAAAGCATAAAGAGATACATGGTTATGAAGGCTTGCCATGTACACTGCTAGAATGTGGTAAACTTTGTGAGGAGTCAAAATGCCAAATGTTGGTTATTTCGCCCATATTTTGGTGGTATTGCTTAGGAAAGCCAGCTTTCATGGGCTTTGCCGTCTAATGATTGTCTACTCTGGCACTTTGATTGAATTGTCCTGGAAGGAGATGCGTTTGGTTCTTTGAGCAGTTCGTGAGAGAATACTGGCTTGGTTTTTTTGTTGTGTTGAACATAATTGCAAGGGTGACTATCTCAATTAACTTCATTTTCAGGTGCCCGTAGCACTCTAGACATACAGACAGGTGAACTACATTGATGTGGACAATCCACTGAGAGTACACCTACCTGTCCACTTAAGGACAACCTTAAGGCCTTTTACTAGGCTGAACCTGCATTTTTTAAACAATCATCCTATTAGTGCCGTGGTGAGGGGGAGAGGGCGGGGGGGATTGAGGAAGGAGAAACTCTGGCAAATATATTGATTGATATTATGGAAAGGAAATAACTGTTTATTTGACATTTCTAGCATTTACCCTTTGAAAGAAAATGTAAACAAATTTTTTCAATTAAAGCCTGTAAAAATGGTGTTTTGCTCAATTTCCCTTACCTCAGTGAATCCCCTCGTTAGTACTTAAATTTATCCACATACAGTTCTTCTAAGTACTGGAAGTTCAGCAAAAATATTAAAAAAATGGAATGTGTTCTCTTGTATACCAGATGTCTCCCTTGTTACATAAATTGAACATTACTTCATGTTTATGCCTATGCAGTCATAACTGGATTTTTTTTTTGTTTTTTGTGTGGTTTTTTGGTTTTGTTTGTTTTGGTGGGAGAGGGGCCATTTTGTTGTTGTTTTCTAAAGCTGTCTAGAAGGGTATTCACCTGTAACAGCAAAAGTTCCAATGGGACATGCTACTGAAAATATACCTTTTTTTCAGATTATTTGTAAGTAAACAGTCCAGTTGGATTACATTTTTTCTTGGGCAAGGACAACATGCTTTGTGAGGAGAAGCAGTGAATGTTTGCACGAATTTAGGGGACATGAAGAACAGAGTCCCTGTGAAATATGTGTTCTGCCTTGCTCTGGCCATCTTCTCCTGGTCAGATGCCATTTCCTTTCTCTCGCCCTTAGGCCCTTTATGGCACAACATCAGAAACAGCAACGTGGAGACGTTGTGCAAACTATGTCAATGGGAATATGGAAAATGCTGTGGGAAGGCTGTACGTGGAAGCCTCATTTGCTGGAGACAGTAAACATGTGGTAATGTTTTCAGCACAATACTCTTATATCAGTTCATTGTTTCCATCAGTGGGCAATTATAATAGCTCATAATTGGGCTAAAGTTTATTAAGTGGCAGAGTATCTCTGTATCACAATTCGTGGTTTCTCAACGAATCTCCTCCTCCCTCCCCCAAAGGGTCTACTTATGTTCCTGATTTTAATGTTGTCCAGTCCAAAATCAATCATTCCCCTTCCCAAAGCAATGTATTCAGAGTACTTAGTCACATGTTCTGCTGATACAGTTAATTGTAAATTCTCCTATTAGCAAGATTGACCAAGAGTTAGTGTTTTCTGAAAAACTTTGAAAGTAAGAGTTTAGGGTTTATTTGAAGTATTTTAAAAAGTACTCCATTTTTCATTGTTATTGTAATGAAGACCATGGAACCTAAAGATTGAAAGAAACTATTTCATTGTTATTGAAATGAAGACAATGGAACTTAAAGACTAAGTGAAAGAAACTATCAAAATGCTACTTCATGTTTAATTGAACTACTAACAGTGATGACAGCTACTATTTTAATTGTTCTTTTATGATAAAGGAAACCATTATGTTCTTTTTTTTAACGTTTATTTTTAAGAGAGAGATAGAGCATGGGTGGGGGAGTGGCAGACAGAGAGGGAGACATAGAATTCAAGCTGTCAGCACAGAGCTTGATGCGGGGCTCGAACTCACGAATGGTGAGATCATGACCTGACCCGAAGTCCGACGCTTAACCCATTGAGCCACCCAGGCGCCCTGAAACCATTATGTTCTAAAGATGATTTCTTCATTAATGCACATGTAAGTCCTATGTCATCATTAGGGTCAATAGTAGCAAGATTCCTTTGAAAACATAATTATCCACATATATCCATTTGTTTAGGTTACGGTTTGTCTATAAATTTACATGTATTAACATATTATTGAGTTGCATAAAGACACCTCAAAGCCCTGTTTGTTAAAATTTGTACAAAAAATTAATTTGTGGCCTAAATTTGTCTTCTGTTCCTTTCATTTTAGGTTGAAGATTTGATTACACAGATCCGGGAGGTTTTTATTCAGACTTTAGATGACCTCACTTGGATGGATGCTGAAACAAAAAAGAAAGCTGAGGAAAAGGTAAAAAGAGACACAAAGCTAACTCTTAGTTAACAGTTGCTTTACAAGATCAACTATTAAGGAAGTTCAGAAGAAAGATGTTCAAGGATTGCATAAAATTAAAGCAAGCTCCTTCAAGGTGTCATGTTTCCAGGAACAGTTTTCATGGATAAAGATTTGTTTCTATGATTTTTCACCTTTTCTTATCCCAGTGCAAGCAACTCCTGCTCTCCATGTTCAGTTCAAACCTTTGAAAGATGTCTCATTTTCCTTTTTTTAAAGGAATTTTCAGGAAACAAAAGGAAAAATCTTAGATGAACAAGTAAAGAACTGAAAGATACTATCAGTGGTTCATATTTCTCCTCTTTTCGTAAAACATATGCAAGGGGACTCCACTAAAACCTAAAAATATCCCTTAATTTTAATGCAGATTTCCAGCTCAATTTTTATTTTTATTTATTGTTATTTTTTAAATAGTTTATTGTCAAGTTGGTTTCCATATAACACCCAGTGCTTATCCCCACGAGTGCCCTCCTCCATCCCCATTACCCCCCATCCCCTACCCCCAACAGTCCTCAGTTTGTTCTCAGAATTCAAGAGTCTCTCATGTTTGCCTCCCTCCCCTCTCCCCAACTATTTTTCCCCTTCTTCCCCCCCACCTCGACAGTCCTCTGTTAAGTTCCTCTTAATCCTCCTATACGTGCAAACATATGGTATTTGTCCTTCTCTGCCTGACTTATTTCACTCAGCATAACACCCTCAAGGTCCATCCATGTTGCTACACATGGCCAGATTTCATTCTTTCTCATTGCCATGTAGTATTCCATCATATAGATAAACCACATCTTGATCCATTCGTCCGTTGATGGACACTTAGGCTCTTTCCATGTTTTAGCTATTGTGGAGAGTGCTGCTATGAACATTGGGGTCCATGTGCTCCTTATGCATCAGCACTCCTGTATCCCTTGGGTAAATTCCTGGCACTGCTATTGCTGGGTCATAGGGGAGTTCTATTGTTAATTTTTTGAGGAACCTCCACACTGTTTTCCAGAGGGGCTGCCCAGTTTGCATTCCCACGAACAGTGTAGGAGGGTGCCCATTTCTCCACATCCTCGCCAGCATCTAGAGTCTCCTGATTTGCTTATTTTAGCCACTCTGACTGATGTGAGGTGGTATCTCAGTGTGGTTTTGATTTGTATTTCCCTGATGAGGAGGGATGCTGTCCAGCTCAATTTTTAAAAACATGGCTTATTTAGACTTTTTTATGACCTAAGGAGAAAAGTACTAAATTTCTGTCAAATAAATGTAACGTGATGCATTATGTGAGTATTACATGGTGATCTACAGTTAAAGGGATGTTGAAGGAGCCTTTTTATAACTATTTCTATCTACCCTCATTGTGCACCTGTTGCTGGGACTTCTCATATCTTGCATAGGAATAAAGGTGTCAGGGCACCTGGGTGGCTAATTCAGTTAAGTGTCTGACTTTGGTTCAGGTCATGATCTCACGGTTCATGGGTTCAAGCCCCTCATCGGGCTCTGTTCTGATAGCTTAGAGCCTGGAGCCTGTTTCAGATTCTGTGTCTCCCTCTCTCTCTCTCGGCCCCTTCCCCATTCATGCTCTATCTCTCTCAAAAAATGAATAAATGCTAAACAAAAAATTTTTTTAAAAGAACAACGGTGTCAGACGCCTAAGGAAATCTTAGGCTTAACCTTACTATGATCATTTGTCTTGATAACTATATAAAGCTAGAAGGAGTATGCCAGGTAGAAATTCTATATGCTTTGGGAGCAAAATTTATATGCAACGTGATAATTCCTCTGTAGTTGAGGTGACAAGAAGAACAGACCATTTTTCAAACTGATGCAGAAAGAGTTTATGAACCTACTATCATAAGAAAAAAAGCTGCAGTCTAGTTCCTTCCAGGATTATATCATGTGGAAGGCTTATCTTACTCAGTTCTCCCAAAGCTGGGGATAAGGTAGGCCTAGAATTTAGGCACCAAGGTATATGTCTTTTATGATGGACTAAGTCCTCAGAAATTCAGGCTGGATCTACTCCTTTCATGTTCTAGCTATCTGTGACCTGAGTCTATTTGATGTAGCACAACTGGACTGTGCTAGATTATCATGTCCCAAGGCTGTATCACAAGCCACTGGACCCACAAAAGTAGTTCTATGAAGAAAACTCCCACGGTCAAAGAATTTAGGGAACCTTTCCCATGGGAAGGCTTCCCTGATCCCACCCTAGACTAGGTTACATGCTAGGGGATGATTTTAAGTCACCAGGCCTGATACTCATTATATTGCCTGTCACTGATCTCTATGGTAAGCTCTCTGGGGGGAGAAATATTTTTCCTAGCATTGTATTCTCAGCCCCTTACAAAGTACCTGGCTCATAATAGATGCTTGAATATATTGAATGAGTAAATAGACAAATTAATTCCTTATGCTTACAATTGGGCACTTAACAATTACCTCATTTTAAGCTGCAGTAAAGAAGCCTGCTTAATGTTTTTCTCACAGTATTTACCCAAAGTATTTGACAATAAATCCTTTTTATGTAGAGTTTGTGTCCCTTAGGACACCTTTAGGGATGTGTCTTCTAGAAAATAAAAAACCTCTGAGAAGAGGCTGATGGTAATGGGGAGTGGTGTGGAAGCCTAAAAGAAAATGGGCTCGGCCTAACAGACTTATTGACGCATATCCTTTCTGATCCAATGCGGAAATCCTGTGCTTAAGAAACAGATTTGTAGCATGGTTAAATTATTTTTCTTACATTTTTATTTATTTATTTTGAAAGAGAGAGAGAGTGAGCAGGCGAGGGACAGAAAGAGCAAGAGAGAAGATACCAAACAGTCTCCACAGCATCAGCACAGAGCCCGAAGCGGCGCTCAAACTCAACGAATTGTGAGATCATGACCTGAGCCGAAACCAAGAGTGAGATGCTCAACCAACTGAACCCCCCAGGCGCCCTGCATAATTAAAATATTTAAGGGCAATGTAATATGATAGAATCAAAAGTCAAACATCTGTGAAAAAATGAGAGAAATAAAAAATGGAAAGATATTGCAAGTAGTAATAATGAAAAATAAGTAAACAATTTTAAAATAATACAAAGAAACATTAGCAAGGGTAGGAAGCAAGTGGTAAACATGAGATAGTATAACAAGGAAGGCGCTGTTTTCTACTTATTTAAATATTGCCATTCATTTAACTGTGAGAAGATAGGTACATTGGCTTTGGAGACCGAAAGAGAACATACCAACCCCAGAACTCTGTATTCAGAAAGAATATTAGCACTAAACTTATAAGCCCTTATCTGTTTTCTCAGCCAAATCAGTGAAGTGGAAAGACAATTTTAAGCTGCTAGAATGGAAGCACTATTACTTATCCCTCCTATAAAATGAAGGAAAAAGCCTTTCAGAGAAAAGTTCTGTAGAGGAATAATACATGTGGAACAATGACTTGTCAGTTTTCATTTTGGTTTTCTTAGGAAAGCTGGAGCCTATGAGAATAGGGTATTAGAAGCTAAATTTCAGAACTGTTTTTTGTTTATTTTGAACCCCAGGGAGAAACCATTGCAAAGATCTCTATTTAAGTACTGTCAAGGGGCACCTGAGTGGCTCAGTCGGTTAAGCGACCGACTTCGGCTCAGGTCATGATCTCACAGTTCTTGGGTTCGAGCCCCGCGTCAGGCTCTGTGCTGACTGCCAGCTCAGAACCTGGAGCCTGTTTCAGATTCTGTGTCTCCCTCTCTCTCTGACGCTCCCCTGCTCATGCTGTCCCTCCCCCCCTTCTGTCTCTCTCAGAAATAAAACATTAAAAAAAATTTTTTAAAGTACTGTCAGATGCAATTTTTGTAAACAATAGGGACTAAGTTATTCAAACTCCAGTCATGGGCAAATTACACTGTTTGCATTTGAAAGCTATATAATTATCCTTATATTCAATATTTTAATTTCATAGGCCTTAGCAATTAAAGAACGAATTGGCTATCCTGATGACATTATTTCAAATGAGAACAAACTGAATAATGAATACCTTGAGGTAAGTCTCCATGAAGACTGTACTAATGATACGTGGGGCTGGTGGTGATGTCATCTGAAGCTGTGGGGTGCCCGAAATTATGTGAAGTAGCCCAAGGCCAAAGGTCTTGTTATATAAACCCTTTTCCACTGAAGCCAGAACTTGTGTTTTAGTTTTAGCCTTTTGTTTCATTAGCCTGGTTCATATTTGGTTTTTGTGATCTTGTCTCCTTATGTTCCACTGAGCAGTAGTGGGAAAATCTGGTGGCCTTTAAAGAGCATCAAGGGGTAGACATCAAAGGGATGAGCAACAGGCGGCACTCAGGCTCCTTATCTCCTATGGGACAGGCCTGAAAAGTCACATCTTCAGTTCCCCTCCACTTTCCAATTTTTCCTCCACTGGATAAAAACCAGGTTTTGCCTCTGTATTTGAAAAATAAAATAAAACAAAAACCTACCATTTGAAAACCAGAAATGGTTTTATTCCCCTCTGGTAATGTAACAATGAAAAGAGAACAGAATTGATTGAAGTCACTACACTATTGATTTCAGACCCAGCTGAGGATCCTGTTGCTCATCTCGTGGTCCCTGCAACTACTTGAGACCCTGGTGACAACAAGGTGATCCTTGCCCAGAACTGCAGATGTCAGTGATTCCTAATCAATCGATTACTGGCCTAGCATTGTGGTTTGCAAGCCACAGTGTCCTCTTCTCTCTTTACATTTGTAGAAAAGCTTGACTATTTCATGTAAATGAGCTGGCAGCAGCAGGAGTCCTGGGGCCCTTTGCGGCAGGAGTCTGATGGCTAAGAGCATAGACCCAGAGGAAGCTTCTTGGGTTCAAATCCCAGCTCCACCATTCACTAACTTGGGCAAGTGACTTAATTGTGTGCCTTGGTTTCCTCAGCTTCTTTTGATTAGCTACAGAAGAATAGACTAAAGTAGAGATTCAGTTAGAGCGACAGTGACCTGTTATATAGAACTAGGGTAAATGGAATTAAATCCTTCTTTGGTAAGTTTTAATGCTCCCTGTTAACTTTATTAACTGATAGCATTTAAGAAAATATCCCCTATGTTGTTTCAGCAAAAATTTTGACTATTTTTCCCAAAACCTTTTATGTAATATAGTTGAACTACAAGGAAGATGAATACTTTGAGAACATAATTCAAAACTTGAAGTTCAGTCAAAATAAACAACTAAAGAAGCTCCGAGAAAAGGTGGACAAGGATGAGTATGTATATTCCAGTTTCTTACATGTTCATTCAGAAAAGGGGCTTTTCCCCTCTCGTTGTTGGGTTAAGAAAAAGAACTTGACTTAATGTTAATGTTTAAAAAGTCCAATATCCTCCTTCAATGGAGTGAGTACCTCTAAGAGCATCCAAGAATATCATACTAAAGATAGGTCAAAGATTTAACCAAAATTTAAATTTTTTTATTAACGTAGCCTCGGGCTACCTCATTTCTTTGGTTTCCTCTCATATTATTGACTATTTCCTCTACTTTTTGGACAAGTTTCTCAAGAACCCAGAGCTCCTACAAGCCTTCTCTGAGGCCACGCTTGCGCAACTCAGAGTTATCTTGTGCCCACAGCCCCACCTGTTTTCGATGGGTCAGTCATCCCATAGCTCCATCCCCTTCTAGACTGCTCCGTGTGACACTCCTCTCAACCTTGTGGCAGCCAAATAGAGATAATGGGAGTCGCCTTGAAATGCTCTTAATCTCTGCTTATCAGTGGAATTGCTACTTCATGTTAACATCAGTTTAGTGTTTATTTTTCAACTAAACGGGTGTGTCTAACTCAGTATGTCTAACACACTAACATGCATCAAGACATGTGCTAGTGCACTTAGAGCCCTAGAACTGCCTATGTTCACTTTTTCTTGTTCAGCTCTTCGCTTCCAGAGAACAGGGGCTATTCCTTTTGACTGTTGAGCACCATGCTGAACACGTGGAAAGTTTTCAGTTAAAACTGAGTTAAAGAATGAGTGAGCAAACAAGAGATGTGCTAACTTGATCCATGTGGTAACCAACAAAATAACATGACAGTGAGGTGCTTGGTTTATTCATGCAGTCATTTACTCTTTTATTTATTCATTTATTAAATTAATATTTTAGAACACTGACTAAGTCCAGGTGTCATTGGGAACTGGGAGAATCGCAAGTGAACTTTGATTATATTATATTACATTACAACGGCAGATGGTAAAAAAAACACAATACAATAAACTCTATCACTAAGGGGGAGATGTGCCAAGAAATGTACAAAGTGATGTGGGACTGTTTGATGACAGGCAGTTCTGTTCTCCGTTAACTAAGTACAGGTTGGACAAAATTCTTAGGTGAAAAAGCCAATACATTTCAATCCCTGAACAGCGTTTTGAACCCGTGAGGTGCCCTGAAAGAGAGATTGATTTCCTTTGCCGACCTCTGGGTTTATACCGCAGTAAATGTATTGGCTGGTGCTAACAACAGAGCTGCAGATGTCAAAGAATGTTTAGTCTCCTAGCTGGCAAAGAAGGAAGAAGAGTGGGTACATATGGTTTGTGCTGTAATTGGTTGTGAAACCCTATTTCAAGAAACCCACAAAAAAGTCATCTAAAAAGATTATTCAGTGGGTAAATTTATAATCTGAGAAGTTTCTTACAAGTCTGAATTTTGTTTCTTTAAAGAAACGTATACTTACGTTTAATCATTGTTAGTACTGTGTGAAATATCTATGGAGAAATATTGTCAAATACTGTTTCTGAATATAGCTAATATAACCTGCACCCATATGACACCAGAAGATTGTTTCGTGATTTTAAAAATAGTTGTTGAATTATGGCTTGATGTTTTCTTTTGGACTTAATGAAGTCCAAAGTTCTATACTTAATTATTTTCTAATAGAGGTTGCATTTTTCTTTCCCTTTCATTGTATGTGTTGCTTTTCTCTTGAGTCCTTTTCCCTGACAATAATCACAAGTGAAAGCTGTGTACACAGTTTTAATGAATGTTTGGTCAGTAGTGTGCATAGCTCGATAGAACGTTTTGGGTCCTTCCCATGAGCTTCTGATAGTCATCATAAGTACAACTATGGCTTCTAAGGTCTCCTCTGCCATGTAGGGCTAGTTTCTTTTCCTTTCTCTTCTTCTGCCTGTGTACCAGGTACAAGGTTTCTAAACTCTGGCCGCACAGGAGAGAAACCTGGGGATCACTAGAAATAGTACTGAGGCCCCAATTTCACCACCCTTGCTTGTAATTTACTTGCCTGGGGTGGGGCCCCAGGTACTGGATTCTATTTAAGTAGCACCCCCAAATTCAAGTGAGAACCTCTGAGTTAATGTTAGTTCCTTTTTGTTAATGATACTCTTAATATTTGGTTTTGTGCCATTTTTTTTACAGGGTGATGCTTTAATTTGGCAGTTTAGGTTTAAAATTTATTTTTTGTTTTCCAAAATATTGGAAACACTTTTGACAGTGATCACATCAAATCATTATGACTGTGGGATACAACATAATGACAGTTCCTCATTTTTTTTTGAGGTTTCTTGTAGTGACCATTTTAGACCTATTTTGTAATTGTTTAACAGTAGTAAAGTCACTATGTTTTCCCTCCTTATGTATACCGAGTTCAAATCTTTTCTGTGTGTGTTCAGGCAGACACATCTACTGCTTCTGCTTTTTTCGTGTAGTTTCAGAGAACTCAGAGAACTCTCAGAGAACTATGTTTTCAGATGCTCAAGTCCTCACTCCTAAGGTCTTGCAGGAGAAATAGGTGCCCATGACCACAATTGATGGGATGGAGATGGGAAAAACTATGGATTATGTATGGTTTATATTATAGGGTATTGTAGAGAAATGATGCATTAAATTCTCAAGGCTGCAATCAATTTGAATAATTCAGTCAATTAACCAAATAATAAGCTTCTAAACCTTTTTTTTTCTCGATGACAAACTGATATGCTTCTTGGCATCTTCTATCATCATCATGACCACTGAATATTTGTACCTGGCCCAGATTTGTTTCCTGAGCTTCCAACCCACATGGCTACCTATGAAACATCTCTATGTAGGTATTCCACAGACCCTATAAACACAGCATTGGCCATTTGGTACAAAATTTGATCATCTTTCTCCCCATATCCTTATATTTCCCCATATTTTTCAGCAAATTTCATCTTATTGCTATCAAGACAGAAATCAGGGACTCATCATTCTAGACTGATCTCTTTCTCTCACCTCTGACATCTATAGTAGCATCTACTCCAGCTCCCCATTCAAAAACACAAGTTTACATCTACCAGCTGCTAATTAAAGATTATGTAGATAATATCCCAGGGGATCTCCATCTTACTATCTCCATGCTCACTGACTAAATTCAGGCATGTCTCATTGTTCACCAAAGTTATTACTAATTTTTTCCTAATCTCATCAACAATCATCTTACTCTTCTTCAGCTCATTGTCCTTACTATCACGCTAGGGATTTTTTTTTAAAGACACAGAATGAGTCATGTTATTTCCTGATGAAAACCTTTCAGCATATCCCTTTTGCCTGTCTCATGGTACAAGGGGCTCTTCATTCTTCCCACTAGCTCTCCAGAATTCCTTTAGATTCACCGCCGCATCCCCCGCCCACCCCAGCATTGCCCAAACCTCTAGCCGGAGGAATAACTCTAAGTCATTACTCCATCGTTTCTTCCTCATTTTCCCTTACCTTGGATCACCCTTTCTGCTCTTGTTTATCTAACAGAAACCTACACATTGTTGGACTCAACTAGAACGTTCTTTCCTTATTCATTGCACCCCACTGCATTTTTCTCTTCACCTTGTGCCTGCACTAGCCCTTGTCAAAAGCAGAAACCACATATTTATGTCACTAGAGCCTGAACACTGGTGAACAGAATGTAGACCCTTTCTCAGTGTTTCTGGAGTTACTATATCATACAATAACAGTTTGTGATCATAGTGATGAAGTTAACTCAACTGCTAAGGTAGAGCATGTCACATCCAAGTGTCTCACCATCATGATTGGTGAAGTTATATAACAGCTCTCCGCTGCTCTTTCTATTTAGCAGATTCAAAACATTGAGAAAAACCAGAAGTCAGTATGCAATATACTTGACTTAATCATTTTGCTAAAAGAGCCTCTGCCCATTTGAGCAGTCGACACTGCAAAGGGCAGGGATTTAAATTTGAAAAGCTTGGTTCATGGGGTTTCTGAGTGCCTAGTGTTTCCAGAATTATCCCAAACATTATGTTCTCTAGGTTTTTGGTACCAGTTTGGAAACAGTTTCAAATACATAATATCATCAGGTAGTAAGAGAGATAAACTGAGAATGTGATATCCTTTGGCAAAATTACTTAGATATATATCTATAGTGATTTTACTGATTATTCACTTAGAGTCAATAGAACATAAACCTCTAAAGAGAAAAAAATGTACAAGAACAACAACAGAAAGAATAACTTTTCTTGTTTCTTAGACTTGATGTTATTTTGTTAGTTTCTCAGGACACAACTCTCTGTAATATAACTGTGACGTGGCCATGTTTGTAAATCATGACCACTGAGCCGTGGCGTTACTTACCATAAACTACAAAGACTTATTTCATTGCTTCATCTTTCTTGCTGTTATGCTTCAAAATAAAAACACAGAGACACTGACAAGAGTCAGTTCAATAAGCATCTTATTGAGCAGCTGCAGCGTGCAAAGCACTGTGCTAAGTAAACACTGTAAAGGATATAGATGAATAAGATGTGGCCCTGGACCCAGGAGCTCACAATCTAGAGAAAGAAGCGAGTAACAGTTAAATCTGATAAAAGGCTGAGTTTGCTTGATGCTGTTACAAAGAAACAAAATGCTAGAACAGCACTTTTTTAAAACCACCATTAAACCTTTACTTATTAGTAGAAGATTCTCTAGAGGCAACATGTCAGCATTTAAATTAATATTGACATGAACAGAAGATTCACTAGAAACAAAACAAAACAAAATGGTTGGTTCATCTGTCTTCCCCTTCATTGCTTCAAGTCTGCTGTTTTTTTTCTCTTTTTTTTTTAATTTTTTATTTCTAGGAGACAGAGAGAGAGACAGCGTGAGCAGGGGAGGGTCAGAGAGAGAGGGAGTCACAGACTGAAACAGGCTCCAGGCTCTGAGCTGGCAGTCAACACAGAGCCCGACGCGGGGCTCGAACCCACGAACCGCGAGATCATGACCTAAGCGAAAGTCGGACGCTTAACTGACTAAGCCATCCAGGCGCCCCTTGCCTGTTGTTTTTTCTAACCTGGGCTCACTGGGCGGTGGCAATCCCTGGAAGCCCAGCAGCTGTGGCTGTGTTGAAAAGCCAGCGCCACCAAAAATGGCAGGGAGGTTGGTACCTTGTGAAGTGACACCATGGTTTTGCCACTGCAATGAGTCACTGACTCCCTTTCAGTGTCCCAGTTCTGCCACTTACTACCTGTGGCCTTTTATAAAAGGCATGTAGTTTTCTTATTTATAAAATGAGCAAGTTGATTTAGACTGTATGACCTCTCTAAGTTTCCAGCATTCAAATTCTGTGGGCCTAACTGTGAAGTTTTGAGAAGAGCCAAGAAGCTTCCCTCCTTGGCTGCTACACATCACGTGACTCAAAAGAAAAAGAACATGCTCTCCAGAGGTAGCGAAGTAGCTTGCTTCTTTCTAAAATATACCTTCTGATTTTTCCCCTACACTGATATTTCCAGAGCCAGTCTTCTTTCTAATGCAGTCCTGTATCAGTGAGCTTGGTTATCAAAAGAAAAATAGTGGGGCGCCTGGGTGGCTCAGTCAGCTAAGCATCCGACTTCAGCTCAGGTCACAATCTCATGGTTTGTGGGTTCGAGCCCCATGTCGGGCTCTGTGCCAGCTAGCTCAGAGCCTGGAGCCTGCTTCAGATTCTGTGTCTCCCTCTCTCTCTGACCCTTCCCTGCTCGCGTTCTCTCTCTCTCTCTCTCTCTGTCTCTCTGTCTCTCTCAGAAATAAATTAACATTTAAAAAAAGAAAAAGAGTATGCAGGGGTATTATATATAATAAAATATATCCACATATATAATATGCTATAATTTATATATTACATGGGTGAATGCGGTGGTATAGAGGCAGTGTTGGTAGGAACTGTCCAGGGTGGGTGTGCAGAGTGCTGGAGACTTGAGACACAACAAGTCTCCACGAGCGAGACGTATGAGGAAGGCTTATAAAAAGACCTTTTGGCTCATCAGGCATAACTGAGCCAGGAAGATGGAATAACAGACTAAATTTGGACAAATCGTTCTAGTTCCCACATAGTGCCATAGAATGCTCGTGTTCTACACCTGTTGCAATAGATGAAAATTTTGGATTTCCATATTTTATGCTCCCAGTAAACTGCCAGGCTTTGCAGTTTTCCACTGTGTTTGGGAGCTATAAACAAAACATATTAGATCAGTAAAAACATTTCTGCTTTTTTAAATTAAGTTTTTATTGCAATTCCTATATGGTTAAAATACGACGTTCTATTAGTTTCAGGTGTACAATATAGTGATTCAACAATTCTATACATTACTCAGTGCTCATCATGATAAGGGTAAAAACATTTCTGCTTTTTAATTAGCACTCAAGGAAGGCTTTGGGTTTTTTGTTTGTTTGTTTGTTTGGTTGGTTGGTTTGGGGTTTGCTCTTTTTTTTAGAGGGAATGGGAAGTAGAGAAAGGAATTAAACAGTTTAAAGGTTGAAGTTTTAAACTAAGAGAATTTGACAGAAGAATTCTGGAACTTTTACACTAGTGTACCATCTTGAAGGGATGATATTTCAGTTGGCGCATGACTCTTGGTGACCATGGCTTCTACAGCCTGCGTAGAAGCAGAGCCTCACCTAGGCCTAGTGCCTTCCCCTCTCCCAGAGTCCCAGGAGAGGAGTTGCTCTCTGGAAGCTTGGAGGACCCATTCATATGCCAAGGCCCAAATATGCATTAAGTGCCTGTCATGTTCTCTAAGCCCTAGAGATACAATTAAGAACAAAGCATAAAATAACAAGTGAGACTGTATTAAACTAAAAAGCTTCTGCATGGCAAAGGAAATGATCAACAGAATGCAAAAGCAGTCTATGAAGTGGGAGAAAATATTGGTTAAATCATATTTCTGATAAGGCGATAATCTACGAAATATATGAGACCTCTAAAATTCAGTAACAAAAACAATAAGAAGCCAATTTAAAAATGGACTTGAATTCAAGGACTTGAATAGACATTTTTCCAACGAAGACATACAAAATGACCAACAGACATGTGAAAAGATGCTCAACATCAGTAACTGTCAGGGAAATGCAGGTCAAAAATCACAATCAAATAACACATCACTGCTCTAAGGGTGACTGTTATAAAAGAGAGAGAGATAAGTATTGGTAAAGGATGTGGAGAAACTGGAGGCCTTGCACACTATTAGTGGGAATGCAAAATGGTGCAGCTGCTAAGGAAAACAATATGGAGGCTCCTCAAAAATTTAGAAATAGAACTATTGTATTACCCAGCAAGCCCATTTCTAAATATATGTGTCCTAAAGAATTGAAATTGGTATCTCCAAGGGATATTTGCATTCCCCTGTTCATTGCAGCACCACTCAGAAGAGCTAGATGTGGAAAAAACCTGTTTCCACTGACAGATAAATGGATAAAGAAAATGTGGTATATATGTACAATGGAATACCATTTAGCTTTTAAAGAGTAGGAGATTCTGCAATACACAACAACATAGATGAACAAAACAGAATGCTAAGTGAAATAAGCCAGACAGAAAGACAAATACTCCATGATTCCACCTATATGAGGTATTTAAAATAGTCAAATTCATCAAATCAAAGAATGAAATTGTGATTGCCAGGGACTGGAGGAGAGGGGTAAATGGAAGATATTAATCAAAAGACATAAAGTTTAAGTTAGGCAAGATCAATAACCTCTAGGGATCTTCTGTACAGCATTGTACCTGTAGTTTTCAACGTGTTAAAATGTGTTAAGAAGATATAACTTCTGGTAAATGTTCTTACTATAGTTTTTTTAAAAAAGGAATATCACTGCTTCCATGCGGTTACTGTCTAATGAGCTAGGCAGACAATAGACATGATGTCAAGTTATGTCATTGCTAGGTGTTATATAGGATGGAAGAAGTTTCAGTTCTTGAAAGATCCCAAGCTTATTCTAAATCAAGAAAAAAGTCACCAAAAGAAAATTCTGACAGAGCTGATTCACCTACCCATATATTTCCCCATCTGGGAATTTTTCTGAATTTGGCACATCACGTAAGTGAAGGTGCACACATCTGTGCATGTACACATAGAAACTTATCAAAGACTAAAAAGATTGTGCCTTGTTGCCAAACTTGAAACTACATGCCACCAACTCATGACTTCTAGGAAGAAAATCACGTTAGTGGTTTCTGTGGCATTTTGTTGAAAGAGAAGTGGATTCTCCCAGTTTCACATCAGAATCGGAGCCCTGGTTCCCACTTCTCAGGTAATCCGATGAGTCACTCAGAGTACTTTGGTTACCTTAGCAACTCTTCTGCAACAACAATGAATAGTTGGAAGAGGCTCCTTTGTCTTACTGTGTCTTTATCTTTGGGTAAAAAACCTTGCACTTTACAGAACAGTGGAAAGAAGTTGTGCTTTGCAGTCAGGGAGGGATGGTGGGACGGTGGAAAGTAGGACTCAGAATGGGCAGCCCTGAGTTAAGGTTCGTGTTCTGCCACTTACTGTATAAACTTAGACAACCTCCATGATATGTCTGAGAATCAATAATTCCTTTATAAACTGAGAAAAATAACAACTTCTTTTGCCTTATGGGGTTGTTGTGTTATATATTGTATAATGTGCCTGTCATATAACTTCGGTAGGTGCTTATTAAAATAGTAGCTGCTTTTGTTATAGTCTGGTCTTCCAAAATGACTTCAGTGTAGTATAGAGGACAGCATCGTAGAGTGTATTAGGGTAAGGGGAAACAGTCCAAAATGGCAGCCTAGGAAGTTCCTGAACTCCCCTCACTCCTTGGACTGAATCTATAGCTACATGCTAAACAATTATTCTGATAAAGACCTGAAAACTAGCTTAACCGCTTCTTCACAGCAAACAGTGAAAGGGCCAAATTGAGATGGGTGGGAGAGGCAGATTGGTGGTCTTTCCAAACACGCCATCCCTGGTGCAGCCACCCACAACTGAGAAGGGGGGATTTCACTAATCCAGGGCTGCTTCCTGAGGACTGAGGAGTTTGCTCCCCACATCAGGCCCCCAAACCAGTGGGACCTGCAGTGGAGAGATGTGTAAACCAACGGGAATCAAATCCAAGAGACCCAAAGGGATAGAAAGGATTGAGATAATTATCTTAAAGGGCTTGCATGCAGACTCCATTCACTCCAGGGACCAGCCCAAAAACAGCAGTAGACGGTGTGTGAAGGAGATTTATTTACTAATCTGAACATATCTGCCAGAAGGGCATGGGCCTGTTGGGACTCTGTGGGATAGAGGCGTGGGTGGGCACCAACTTTGCTCGCTCGCTCTCTTTCTCTACCTTGATAGCATAGGTAGGAGTGCCTCAGCTCTGTGCTATGCTGCTGCATTGCTGAAGTGAGCGAGCATATGCAGGGCACGTGGCGGATGCTCCTTAATGACCCGGCTCCGGTGGCCAGGGGCTTGTGTTCCTGCTCTCATGGACTGCGACAACTTGAGACTGGTTGTTAGCAGGCAGCCACCCCCAGGGCACTACCCGGGCTGTAGCCTGAAACACAGTTTCAGTAGTATTTCTGTGTAAAAGACCTATTTATTTGCTCAAGAGCTACAGTCTGAGGGGCAGACTTCAGGTCTGCCACAAATCCAGAGGCTACGGAGATACTCTCAGGGAACGTAGGCTGGGGGATACCATCTTTGTGCTCTTCCTCAGCCTCACTACATCTCCCAAGTACCTCCCAAAAAGGAGCTTGTACATTCCTCAGAAGCCCCAATTTTTATAACTATAGGCCAGGGACACCTGCGGATCAATTGGTCTGGAAGCCAGCAGGAGTTACAACTGTGGTCTCTCAAAGCAATGTATTTGCATACTTCAGAAACTGCTGTCTCAGGGGCTTCCAGTCGACTTCACACTGGGCGCTAAATGAGATTCCTCCCTTTGGAGCCCTGTCAAGTCTTGCCACATCCTAAACAACTGGAATCTATGAAGAACAAATCAAGTTGCTTTGATACCTACAAAGGTTGAGAGACAGGAACGACCTAGGGCAAGGTTGAAAGATAGGTTTCCTTTCCTACACAAGGCCACTCCTTTCATACTTTAAAAGGCAGTTGTTTTGCCTAATACATAGAAGCAAGCAAAAAGAGTCAAACGAAATGAGAAAGCAGACAAATATGTTCCAAATGAAAGGGGATTAAAACCTCAGGAAAAAAAAACCTTAATGAAATAGAGTTAAACAACTTACCTGAAAATGAGTTCAAAGCGATGGTCATAAAGATGTTCACCAAACTCAGGAGAAAAATGGAGATGAAGGACCTGTACACTAAAAAGACATTGATGACGGAAGTTGAAGAAGACACAGATAAATGGAAGGATAGTCCATGCTCCTGGACTGGAAGAATTAAGAGTATTAAGATGTTCCATATTACCAAAGCAGGCTATAGGTTCAATGCAATCCCTATCAAAATTCCAATGGCATTTTTCACAGAAACCGAACAATCATATATTTGTATAGAAGCACAAGAGATCCTAAATACTCAAAGCAATATTGAAAGAGAAGACAAAAGCTGGTGGCATCATGCTCCCTAATATCAAACTATATTATTAAGCTATAGTAATCAAAACAAGTATGCCATTGCCTTAAGAATAGATATATAGATTAGTGGAACAAACAAGGAGCCCAGAAATAAATCTACACAGACATGGTAGTTAATTCATGACAGAAGAGGCGAAATATACTGAGAAAAGACAGTCTCTTCATTAAATTGTGTTGGGAAAACTGGATTGCCACATGCAGAAGTATAAAACTAGAGGAATGCACCATACATGAAAATGACCTCAAAATGGATTAAAGACTTGAATGTAAGACCCGAAACCATGAAACTCCTAGAAGAAAACCTAAGCAGTACACTCCTTGACATTGGTCTTGGCAATTATATTTTTGGGTCTGACTCCAAGACAACAAAAGCAAAAATAAACAAGTGGGACTACATCAAACCAAAAAGCTTCTGAAAAGGAAGGAGCAAAGAAAACCATCAACGCAATGAAAAGTCACCTACTGAATGGGAGAATATATTTGCAAATCATATACCCAATAAGGGACCAAGATCTGAAATATATATATATCCTACAACTTATCAGCAAAAAACAATCCAATTTAAAAAATGAGCAGAGGATCTGGATAATCATTTTTCCAAAGGAAACATACAAGATGACTAAGAGGCACATGATATGATGCTTAATGTTACTAATCGGAAAAATGCAACTCAATCACAATGAGATATCACCTCACACCATTAGAATGATTATTATCAAAAAGAAAAAATGGCAAGTTTAGCAGGGGAGTTCTTGTGCACTATTGGTAAGAATATAAATTGGTGCAGCCACTATGGAAAACAGCATGGAGTTTCCTAAAGATGCAAATAGAAGTCTGCTAAATCATCCAGCAATTCCACTTCCTGGTATTTATTTGAAGAAAATAATAATGCTAATTTGGAAAGATGTATGTACCCTTATATTTATTGCAGCATTATCTACAACAGCCAAGATATGGGAACAACCTAAGTGTTCATTGGTGGATGAATAGATAGAAGATGCAGTATGTATGTATACGTGTGTGTGTGTATATGTATACGTGTGTGTATATTTATACATATACATCATATACACACACATGCACACCCAGGGACTACTACTCAGCCATAAAGAGGTGAAATATTGCCATTTGTGACAACATGGATGGAATTTGACTGTAAATGCTAAAAGAAATGAGGCAGACGGAGAAAAATAAATACTGTATGATTTGCCTCATATGTGAAATCTGGAAAACAAATGAACAAACATAGATACATAGAGCAGAATGGCGGTTGTCAGGGCAGAAGGTGGTTTGGGGCTGGGTAATACGCATAAATGGGGTCAAGAGATACAAACTTCTAGGTATAAAATAATTAGTTGTGGGAATGTAATGTATACAACATGGTGATTAGAGTCAATAATATGTAGTGCATATTTGAAACCTGCCAGAAGAGAAAAAGAAAAATGTTTTTCATAACTTTATATTGTGACAGATGGTAACTAGGCTCATTGTGATGATCATTTTGCAGTGTAAACAAATATTGAAGCATTATATTGTACACCTGAAACTAATATGTTATATATTAATTATATCTAAGTGAAAAATTAAGTTTTCTGATCCATGAAAGTGTCATATCTTTTCCAGGTTTTTAAGACCTCTTTAATTTCTTTCAATGTGTTTTGTAGTTTTCAATATACTTTCCTTGCCCTTCTTTTGTTAAATTATGCCTAAATGTTTTATTGCTCTTGGTAGTATTGTAGATGGCATTGTTTTATTAATTCATTTTTGGATTATCATTGCTAGTGTATATAAATAAAATTGGTTTTTTTATTTTTATTTACTTATCTTCATATTGAAGATAAGTAAATAAAAATGAGCACTTTCTTTTTTAAAGAGTTTAGCAAGGAAATGGCATTCACCATCATACTGAAGCTTCTTATATGATACGGACTGACAGCTCTGAAATAGAGGATTTGGATGGAAGATGAGAGGGTCCTCTTTCTCCCTCGTTTACGTATTCATGTCCCAGTTGTATCGCTTAGTTTTAAAGTGCATTAGGAGAAGGTCAGAAAAGCACGCTGTGTCTTAGTTTCTACACCTGAAGACTAGAGGTGTCATCTATCTTATATGACTGGTTTGAAAGTTGAATGAAGGTTTATAGGAAACTCCGAAGTCTTGATGAAAAAATATTAATAAATGTAAAGGGTTCCAGTGGTTATTGGAATTGCAAAATGGGAATTCTCCTTTCCACGAGGACTTGAGGAAGGTAGAGAAACCCATTGTTTCACACTGCTGATCTTAAAGGAGTTACTTTGGGACCACTAGATGCTGGGGAACGGAACACTCTCAGGGAAACGGGCATTAACAATTTTGTTGTTTTAAGCTTTAAAGTTACACATGAGTGGGTGAAAGAGGAATTAAATTCCAGGTGCTTTTGCAATCCAGTGGGTTTATTGCATCCAAAAGGCTGCAGGATCAGGCTGTCAACTTCTGCCTTTCTTCCCTGCTATAAAAATGATGTCTTTGTGCTTTAATTTCATCACTGCCTGGGCTCTTCAGGGTAATAAGAGGTAGAAGAGAAACACCTGGTCCCCGTCTCAAGGGTATTTCAGTCATATTTCCCGTCCACACTGTTAGTTCAGCTTTGAGGGCTGTGCTGCTTAGAGTGACCTGTCTTTGTTCTACCGTTGAATGCCCCAAAACCAGGATCCGTTCACCTGACAAAATTATGGCTCCAAAATTAAAAATAAAGTTTTCCTCCTTCTTGCTTTCCCACTCTTCACTTAATACCACACACACCCAAACTCCTATACTGCAGACCATTGGAGGCAGGAAGAAAAGTCAAAGACCAGTGTGACTTGATCACTCAGGTCTGACAGCTGCTCCAGGACGCTGCTGGTGTCTGGACTTCACTCTGGACATTAAAGGTATTGTCAGGTAACCTGCACTGTCTATTATTTTAGGGCAAGAATCACCTCCAGTTGGTTTTCTCTTCTGATGTGCATTTTCTCTTTCCTGTGCTGCTTTTCAGCATCAAATGTGTCTCTGTCCCCTAAATGGAAACTTTTACAGAAACATTGAGGCTGCATCCAAATCAAATAAACTTAGGGTTTCCATTACATCACCTTTAACTTGAAAAATATTTTATTTGCCCTAGTTTAGCTTTTTACATCAACATACTGAGATATTTCATGACTGACCACACATATTAGACCTTGAACCTGTAACTGTTATCATCATTTTATTTGAGATGCAATGATCCAATCACAGTGTTTCAAGTTTCACTGATGTTCCCCGGGACAGTATGCCCCGTGCTTTTGAATCTTGGTTATCACCCATGGGTGGTCTGAGGATGCAATTGTACAAGTTCTCAAGGAAGGAAAGGCAAATACTACACACTACTTCTATGTGAGCCTAACCATCATAATTCCAATTTTATATGAGAGTTTTGTGGTTATAAATAGCTTCGTATTTTCTGGAAAGTATAATCCCCATGGATGTTTTAATATATAAAGCATTCCCTCCTAGAAAGTTACAGACATGAATCAAAATGCAATCATAAACCCCTCAAAGCCATGTAACAGAACAGCAGAAAAGCACTCAAAGGTAGGACATTTATTTTTACCAAAGCGGTAAACATGAGGAAGGTCTATCAACTTTATTCATCAATGTCCTCCTTCTGACACCTGTTGCTGCCTGAAACATATTCACACATCCAGCTCCTTTCCTCTGTGCTATGCTTATTTTAAGAAAACCTTTTGGAATTGGCACCTTCTGTCTTTCATTTGTAGCACGTGCCTGAGTCCAGAACCAAAAAACTGGCCTATGATTCGTGATTACCCAAAAAAGTCCATGCGCAGTATACCATCACTGAATCAGTTCGTAATTGAGAAACTGAACCTTAAAACGGAGACCTAGAAATGTGTTACATCAGTTTTGTAACAATTAAAATGAATAACCTCAAGCTATTTGTGCATAAAACCTACTGCCATAATTGCTATCAAAATGTTGAGGACACATGAAAAATACCTTTGTAAAGAGTCGCTGTAAGGAGTGGTGTTTCTCCTTAGGAGTAGCAGGAGCACATTTTCCATTTTGTCCCTCCTGCCAGACAACTGAGAACCACACTTGAACCTAAGTTGTAATAACTATGTGAATATATGCAAACATAATCCTAATAAATCATTTTTCCTGATCATGGTTTTTACTTAATATAAATATTGTCTTTCCTAATACCTTCTTGGTCACACAAACAAAATCAACCTGCTCCGTATGGTTCCTGATCTCTTGATTTTAGTCTTAACACTCCTGGATTTATATGTTTCTGTTGTGAGTCATCACAAATCATGTGAGAATAAAGTGGAGTTTAATGAAAACAAATACAATTATTTGCTTGTAATCCCCAGCCTGCAAGAAATTAACATACTGATGACTCACCTATGATGAAATTAGGAAAAACTGGTATATCTATCACACCATCCTGTTTGAAAATGTTTTTCTCCATTTAAAATGACATCAAACTACAAAAATATTGACCAACCATCCCCCCTCCGTCTCTGGATTTACTTTTGTTCTAAAGAAAAATTCACAGGAGTTTTATCTGGACGTTTTTTTAAATTTCCAAATATTTTTCTCTAAACGTCTGAGTCGTGTTATTGGAGATAAAACTCATACTTAATTAGAATTTATCAGACAGTTGTTATATATGGCTTTCACTCAGTTCTTTTTAAGAGATCAAAATAGGAACTCACATCTGACATCCCACAATAGTTACTGAAATTGTAGCTAAAATGTTGATTTGGACAGCGACTTTATACTGCTTACCTTGCAAAGCAGGGTCTGGAAACAGTTCTGATTTAACCTCATTGTACTAATTACTATAAACTCCGTCCTTGAGTAGGATAATAATTGCCACACTAATTGTTGCCCTGAAAGTGGCGTAACTACAGTGAAACCATTAGCTAATGACATATGATTGTCTTGAGGGTATGCATTTGTGCTGACATTAAAGGGTTATCTGAAATAAGCATTATCTATTACTAATGACTTTATACATTTATCTATCTATCTATCTATCTATCTATCATCTATCTATCTATATAACAGTCTTTTTAAGATGGGATATTACTCCTGCTGCAAGAAAGTGTTGAACAATCATTTTGTTTTTAATTTTATTGAAGTATAGTTGACATACAATGTTACATTAGTTTCAAGGGTAGGATATAGTGATTCGCTGGTTCTATACATTATGCTGTTCTCACAAGTGTAGCTACCATCTGTCACATACAATGCTATTATAATACCATTGATTATATTCCCCATGCTCTACCTTTCATCCTGTGACATTCATTCCCTAACTGGAAGCCTGTACCTCCCATGCCCCTTCACCCATTTTGCTTATCCCCCTACACCCCTCCCCTCTGGAAATCATGGGTTCATTCTCTGTATTTATGGAGTCTGGTTTTTATTTTTGTTTCTTTGTTTTGTTGTCTTAGATTCCACATATAAGTGAAATCATGTGGTATTTGTCTTTCTCTGCCTAACATCTTTCACTTAGCATTAAGACCCTCTAGGTTCATCCACGTTGCCACAAATGGCACGATTTCATTCCTTTTTAGACCTGAATAATATTCTAATAATGATTATTGGGTTCTTTTAATGTTCATTTATTTATTTTGAGAGAGAGCACGTGCACAGCAAGGAGGGGCAAGGAAAGGAGAGAGAGAGACAGAGACAGAACCCGAAGCAGGTTCAGCGCTGTCAGCGCAGAGCCCCATCTGAGGCTCAATCTCACAAACTGAGAACATATGACCTGAGCCAAAACCAAGAGTTGGACCCTTAACGGACTGAGCTCCCCCAGGGTTCCCCAACAATGATTACTGTTATGTGGTTTCTGTAACATCAGAGCAGAGAGCCATGGGAACATTGGCATCTGTTCTTTAGCTTAATTCTGCCCTTAATTTATTGTCTGCGAGCTTTTTTTTTTTTCATTTTCTCATTTAGTCTTATGGTAACTTCTGCTTCTTGTTCATCTCTTCGACTAAACTACCCTTCTGAAGTCAGGAATTGTATTTTATAAAATCTCTAAATTCTGTATGGAGACTAAGTCATGGTATATGTAGACAGATAAATCCACGTAAGAACCACCTGGGTTTCACTTTGCAGTCATTATCCAAAAATATGCCTTTGCTCAATTAGCTGGAATGCTTCATTTAAAAAATAATTTAAATGGCAGTAATCAGAGGCAGATTACCTGAAACTTACTATCTGAGAAGGGGATATCTTAGTTTCAAAATAAACGAGGAGATTTAAAAAATTTAAATGTATTTGAATCTGAAGTTTCAACAACTTATACTTCAGTATTCTGTCAATTGCTCCAGAATTGTTGGTATAATTACCTAGTATCAGCAACATAAAGGTAAACAAACATATTTCAATGTAATGTTCATTCATTGCAATTTCCAAAAAAGTACATCTGAATAGGTTTTGTGCTGTGAGATGCCTCCACAAAATTCACACAGGTGAAATAACGGATTTGCAGACCACGGTATATTCTGATTTTTCAAAAGGTAGAAGTATTTTCAAATGAGCTGTCTTACCTCGTGAACTAATTTTAATTTGTTGATCATATTCCAAAGAGAAAGTTAAGATTCGTCTCGGAATAGTAGTAATCCTTTTATTGTGTTGAGCAGACTGAATCAGACGATAATAGCATAATTTGTAATGAGTTCTTATGTTTCCATAGGTGGATAAGCGGAGCAGCTGTAGTCAATGCATTTTATTCTTCAGGCAGAAATCAGATAGGTAAGGTCTATTCCTAAATAATTCTTTAATATTTCTCTGTTGGTACCAGCTTGTAGTGAATCGCCTGACCAATTTAAGTACTCCCCATAAAAGCACAGCAGAGGCTCTGTTATTGATTTATTGAATATACTCCTTGAAAGCAAATGCATCCATGTACCTCTTTTCACTGTAAGAGCAAATTTTAAGTTAGTACAAATTACATTAAGTGGTTTTCTTTTGCAATGTTCTCATCTATGACTAAATGGTTTATCTTATGTCTAAGTACTTTTATTTTATTTCTGAATATTTTTAAAAGTCTCTCATGTCTCCATAAAGTTATCCTGACTTTAGGACTTTCTAAGCATCAGCATAAGTTTAAGGCTGCATGAACCAGCTTTGCAGAAATCCCATCCTCCTGGCAATTATGTATGCCAGCTCTGGTGGGGATAGTCCTGATCTGTATCACCCATTGTTCTAGAAGACTCCAAAGGTCTCAGAAAGTTGAAAAATTAGGTTGAACCACGTGAAATTATATTTGCTTACCTACTTTTAATCAAAAAAGTAAAAAGGAATATGTTCACTAATAGTAATATTATAGGAATATGTACAGAAATGAATACATGAGTGAGTGATATAATGATTAAGTAAATGGCTGAATATAACAAAGATATATATATTATTTTTTCCTGGAAAGTCTTTGAGATCTTTAAACTTTTTCTTAAGTATTACATAAATGGACCCATTTTTTCCCAAAGGTTTTAAGTATGTAGAAAGGCACCCAACAGATTCACTACTGCCAGATGTATACTAAGCCAACAGTACAGTCGGTGTCTCCAGGTGTACTTCGTCTAGCTCTTCATTTCTAAATGTGGTCAAGAATCAAGAGAGGAAATCATTTCAGCATTGTCCTAAAATAAAATCTCATGCCTTAAACCTCATTTTTCTTGAATTCTGTT
This sequence comes from Proteles cristata cristata, assembly GCA_017311185.1. Lineage (NCBI taxonomy): Eukaryota > Metazoa > Chordata > Mammalia > Carnivora > Hyaenidae > Proteles > Proteles cristata. Next base: position 2,382,316 of record JAESUZ010000046.1, on the reverse strand, counting down.
ACAAATTAGATTAGAAATAGTGGGAAATCCTGTAGATTTTTACCATTGGTTGCAAAACAAACTTTAAAAGAAATTATAGCCCTAATTTTGTTGTAAAGTTTGATTATACCTTTCCCCATCACTTTTAAACCAAGGAAGAGTTAGCTAAGAAATTATCTTCAATTTTTTCTGGTCTGTTTATGGTCTTTATTTTTGGGGTAAATAGTTAACCATCTGGAATTTATTTTGGTATATGACATGAAAATTAATTATATAAAATAATCAGAAAAGTTGTGTGCTTTTTTGTTTTGTTTTGTGTTTTTAAAATTTATTTATTTTGAGAGAGAGTGTGTGTGTGCATGAGCAAGTAGAGCCAGTGGGGGAGGGGCAGAGAGAGAGAGAAGAAGAGAGAGAAAACCAAGCAGGCTCTATGCTCAGTGTAGAGTCCAACACAGGACTCAATCTCACAAGCATGAGATCATGACCTGAGCTGAAATTGAGTTGGATGCTTAACCCACTGAGCCACCCAGACGCCCCAAGCCTTGTTTTTTATAACATATAAATAATAAGTACGTCATGTGCACCTGCTTAAAATCAATTAGCTCAAAGTCTAGTCTAAAACATTTGCTAGCTAGTACAATGATTACCTAAACCCAGACCAGAACCTGTTTAATGATCAACTCAGAACCCATATAGTCTACCCTTTTCAATGTATTCCTAAAAACCATTCAGTCCTTTCTTAAAAGTTCCTTTCTCTCTGGAGAGCCTTCTCTTTGAAGACCACCTCTTTCTGATATTAACTAGTTCTGTCAGTATAAGATCTAGTTCATTATAGACTTGGACTTAAACAAGATAATTAGCTTTTATGGTATTCTAAGGCAAAATGAGGCAGCCTGGACTTCATTCTGTATTTGAGGAGACTAAAAGATACAGGTTTATTTTAATCCAGCTCAGGAAGGACCCTGGGTCCTATCAGACCAGGTGCTGGTTCATTCCAACAAGAAGACCCAAACAGACCCTTTGTAGAATGAGTCTGGCATGGTAATCCCTTCAGCCCCTCTCTAGAGCACGTCTACATAGTTTAGGTGAAGACAGGACCTTTTTAGGCTCTGAATTACCCATATCCCTGGAGCTGGCTCAAAATTGGTTCACTTCAGAGATTCCCTGATCAAAGAAGACCAGAGAATGTTCTCAGTTTGAATTTAATACCCTCAAACCAAAGAAGCACACAGCAAAAGGAAAAAGAAGGTAAAAGTGGCCTCATATTTCACAGAGTACTCTGTCATCCTCTGAATAATCAAGAATTGGCTGCAGTAAGCATTCTTAATAAGAAAGAACTTTAAAGGATTCTCAAGATAAATTCACCAGATAGAAATTCAAAATCTGAAAAATTAACATCTTTTCATATGCTTGTCTTCTAATAACAGCAGTTCAGAGGAAAGGAAAGTGTCATGCAAGAAGAGAAATCTTTGACATATGTATGTTTTCTCTTTAACAATTCATTTAAATCTTCAAGATGGGGATTGTCTTAACTAAAAATAATTGAAGGGGCGCCTGGGTGGCTCAGTTGGTTAAGCATCCGACTTCAGCTCAGGTCATGATCTAGCAGTCTGTGAGTTCAAGCTCCGCGTCATACTCTGTGTTGACAGCTCAGAGCCTGAAGCCTGCTTTGGATTTTGTCTCCCTCTCTCTCTCTGCCCCTTCCTAACTCACAGTCTGTCTCACAAAAATGAATAAATGTTAAAAATGTTTTTAAAAAATGATTGAAAATCCAGACCTTCATCTTTCTTCTAGATAGAAGTGTGTGTTTATACATACATAGATATACAACGTTTGATTTTGTTATTGTGCATTACATTATTAAAATTGATATAGAATAGCATGTGTCTTATAAATGACCCTCCTACCCTCACACAAATACCTTAAATTAGATCACATATAATTTCTCATGGGATTGGCCTTTTTGCATTATGGTAAAAAAGAGCTTGTTTTATTATCATTTAGGGAGTTATTCATATTAATAATTTCTTCTTTTTAATTCAATTCCAAGCACTTTTTGTTCTAACTCACACAGGTAGACTATATTCTGAGTCTTATGCACCCCTGCCAGTTCACATCAATTAAAAAAAAAGTCAGCTTCCCAGACAGGAAGGCATACTGAAACTATTTAATTCACTGGTTCTTATTCCCCACACATTTGCTCCACAGAGCTCCAGAAACTTTCCATGGACTATTTAGTATATTCAACGTGGGTGGTGTATGATGACCTTGAAATAATATATTTTCTAAAGTTACCTGACTTGTTCTTATATTCTTATCTAATTTTCAGACTTGAAAATTAAGAGCAAATATTTCCAAACATATTTCATTTAACCTAAAAAATAATATTTAACTTTTGCCACTCAAAATTGATTTTACCTGATATCATCAAGCTTTATATCAAAGATTCTAAAACTGACTTGCTTGCAGCTCTAAAGAAAAAAATAAAGCAGCGAAGCAAATGCATGGGAGGTAGGGAGAAAAACAGGGTTTTTTTTTGTTTCAGGGACCAATGACTTATCTCATTAACTAGTTGACAATCATGAATGTAAAAAATGTACAACTAAGCAATTAGTTATTATCAACAATTGTAAAGTCTACTAGAAATAGCGATAGGCTAATGGGGGAAAATCCTCATTATTGAGATTTAGCTGATAATGTATAAGGAGACATCATAATTTGTGAAGCTGAACTTGAAGACTAAAGTTTAATATGAGCCATAAAAATCTTATCACTTGCCTGACGAATGACACATCAAGGTATAATTAAGGCAGCAGGATCTTTACAGTTAATGTTTAGTCTTGATAGCACATTTCATAAGAGCATTTTATATAATGGGTGGGTTTTAATCAAAGTACATAGTGTAGGAGATAGTATTCACTCTAAGTTAATAAAGTACTGCACATAATTTTAATACTTTAAGCTAAAAATAATTTCTTGGCACTGTTGCTAACTCAGGCAGCTACATGTGAGGTATAACTTTTCATCCAAATTCTCCAAGGACAGAAGTATTTATTTTCTAATTATTTTGTCATTTTAGATGTTATGACAACTTTCCAGATTTTTTTAAAGGTCTGGAGAGCACTTAAATTGTCTAGCATATTTTTAAAGTCTCCTCTGTAAACATCTAATATTTATCCTTGAAATCCATGCAAGGCTATGCCGTATATGTCCCACCCAAAAGACAGAAACAACATTTGCTACTCTGTGTAACTAGATCTTAGATTTTTTAAGGTCAGTGCCCTTCTCTTGAGTGTTCTTAGAATCCCACATAGCAGCTGCCTAGGGCTTTGCATGCAATAGGTGTTGATACAAAAGATTTTTTTATTATTATTACAGGACATAATTCAGTAGATACTAGAATTTTAAAACATGTAAGATAAAACTGCTAAGTTACGGGCATTATGAGGAAAGGGAGGGCACGAGGGAGATAATGTAGGAGAGGACCATGGCGGCAAAGGCCAGGAAGAAGGTGCTGTATTTAGTTAGAAAGCATCAAAACCATCTCAGGACTTTTCACAGGTTAGCGATAGTGACCAGAGTTGTGTTTTAATCTGGCTGCAGGATGGATTAGATTTAGGATAGATTATAGTTGGGTGAGATAGGAAGTGGAAAAATCACATAGGAAATTAAATAATTCTTTTTTTAATTTTTCATAATGGCTATTTATTGTTGAGAGACAGAGCACAAGCCGGGGAGGGGCAGAGAGAGAGAGGGAGACACAGAATCTGAAGCCGGCTCCAGGCTCTGAGCTGTCAGCACAGAGCACAACACAGGGCTTAAACTCACAAACTGTGAGTTCATGACATAGGCCGAAGTTGGACACTTAGCCAACTGAGCCACCCAGATGCCCCATGGAATTTAAATAATTGTTAAGACAAGGAATGATAATATGAAGTAGGATGGTGGCAATAAGACTAATAGGAGAAGATAAACAGAAGAGATACTCATGGAAGGAAGGTACATGACCTGGTCTTTTCCTAAGTAGACTGTGTAAGACTTCATAAAACAAACAAATATATATACATATATATGTACGTGTGTGTGTGTGTATGTATAGAGAGAGGCATCTAAGATAAATATAAAATGTTAATGTCAGATGATTGAGATCCTTCAAATGCCATTAACAGAAATAAAGTCAAGAGAGTAATGGCTTAAAAGGGAAAATGGGGGCGCCTGGGTGGCTTAGTCGGTTAAGCATCCGACTTTCACTTGGGTCATGATCTCGCGGTTCGTGGGTTCGAGCCCCACGTCGGGCTCTGTGCTGACTGCCAGCTCAGAGCCTGGAGCCTATTTCAGAGTCTGTGTCTCCCTCTCTTTCTGACCCTCCCCTGCTCACGCTGTCTCTCTCTCTCTCCTAGAAATAAATAAAAATATTAAAAAAAAAAAAAGGGAAAATGATGAGCTTGATGTTTGACACATGAAATTTAAAGTTTATAAGATTTCTAAGTGTAGAAAGCTAGCAAGTTAATGTAGATGTCAGGATAGACATAAAAATAGGTTATTTATTTAGTAAAGTCTTCAGTAAATTCATTTGCTCATTCATCATTGATTATTCACCTATTCAATATATTTCTTAAGCATCTGTTATGTTCCAGGCACCTTGCTAGTTTTAGGTGCTGGAGATAATGAACTCACAAAACAAATGGACTCAACAAATAAAGAAACAAATGTACCTCCAGACCCACAGATCTCTGCTCTCAAAGGACTGATACTTGAGGTGTTAGATTAGGTGAGAGTGATAAGATAAAGTAGGACAACAACCAAAAATAAGGAAATAAACCATCATAGTTGCCTTGTTAAAAAATAAAATAGAGCAATGTAATTGGAGGATGCCTTTGATTGAGTGGTTCTGTTTACTTAGCAAGCTATTGTAGATGAATAAAATATTAGAGATGACATTAAAGGTAATACTTGTGTTATTAAATAACTGTTTCTCCCAAATATTTGCAGGGGGGAAAAGACCTTTTGAGTGAAGCTGCTTATTTTCCCTTGCTCTAAACTCTTTATAGCAAAAAACAATCTTAGAATAAGAGTTTGTGAGGTGAATAGTGATTATAAATCATAGATTACGATGCTGCTTGGGATGAACTCTCTGTCGTCATCAATAGTAAAAGACCTACATATGTTTCATCACAGAAGATTTTTATGTACAATTAAGTGAAACTGACATACTGGAAAATAGCTTAGCAGGCAGAAAGCCAGCCCCGGGCCTGCCATCACAGAATAATGCCAATAATCTTCAACCATCTTCTTTCTTTGTAGTCTTCCCAGCTGGCATTCTGCAGCCCCCCTTCTTCAGTGCTCAGCAGTCTAACTCGTTGAACTACGGGGGTATTGGCATGGTCATCGGACACGAAATCACCCATGGCTTCGATGACAATGGTAAAGTGTAGTGGACACTTCCTTTTGGCTGAGATAGATCCTAATAAACCTGATTAAGAGTTATTATACTTGATCAGTACAAGAACACATTTATTCATCAGTGTATCATTGGCTAATAATCCTCTGTTTAGTATTCCTTTTAAGTTGTTGCTTAGAAAGATCGGAAATTTCTAGTAGTGAGGTAAGCAATGTGTGCGTTCCACTCTGACAGAATAACACAAATACTCTCCTTGAGAAGGCACTGATGTTTGTCAACACCAATGATAAATGTCTGGTCTTATTTCATGAAAGTGTCTATTAAACTCAACTCAACGATTCAGTAATTTCATAGGTAGGTACTAGTATCATTTCTATTTTTTTTAATGGAAAAAAGTAGAGGCACATGAAAAACTTGCTTGAAGTTAAAAGCTAGGAATTAGTGGAATCAGGATGTGAGTTCAATCCTTGGTCTTTGTAGCCCTTTTCATATTCACTCTATCATAAGTAACTATCTAAAAGGATGAGAAAATGAAGTGTTAAAACATGACATATAAGAAATGCCACTGTAGCTCAAAAAAGGGAAAGACCACTGAATTTCGGGTTAGTGGGAAAGCCCCAGGAGGAAAGCAACTCTTTCTTTGTGCTTGGAGTAGAGGGAAACTGAGTCCACAAAGTTTCATGAGGTGTCTAAGATATGAAATGAATGCAGAATAAAAATAGTGATTATTTTAAATCTCAAAATATCAAATTACACAGACTTGGTCAATATGAAAACCCTCCAAAGAAACAAGGCATGGTCTCCGGCGCCGCTTACCTGGTTGCGCCGGCTGAGGTATCAGGAGCCAACACTAAGGCACATCAGCAAAGCAGGCCCTGGCAGCCCAGGCTTCGCTGGGGCAGGATGAGAAAGGGAGCCGTTTCTCTGATTACCTACCTCTCCAGCGTAGGATTCTCTCACATAGTAGTATTTCGGACCTTGCCTTTCAAATTAAAGATACCTTCTTTTAATTCTTGATGTCATGAGTTCCCATTTTGCTTAAATCATTATATTACAGGCAGAAATTTTAACAAGGATGGAGACCTGGTTGACTGGTGGACTCAACAGTCTGCAAATAATTTTAAAGAGCAATCCCAGTGCATGGTGTACCAGTATGGAAACTTCTCCTGGGACCTAGCCAGTGGACAGCATGTATGTCATCAGCACTCTCTGGAGAAGTTTTAGAGATACTCTACCTTTTTTATTGTGGTTGTTGTTGATGTTTTATTTTATTTGAGGATAGATGACACATAATGTTACATTAGTTTCAAGTATACAACTTAATGATCTGACAATTTTATACATTGTGCTGTGTTCACAAGTGTAGTTATCATCTGTCTCATGATGTTATTACAGTATCCCTGAGTGTATTCCATATGTTCTGCTTTTGATTCCTGTGCCTTACTCATCCTGTAACTGGAAGCGTGCCCTGTCTTGTCTTCACCTATTTTGCCCATCTGCTATCACCTTCCCCTCTGGCAACCATCAGTTTGTTTCCTATATTTCTAGTTCTGACTTTTTTATTCAATTTTTTTTAGATTCCATTTAGAGAAAATCATTTGTTTTTCTCAGCTGGACTTATTTCACTTAACATAATACCTTCTAGGTCCATCTATGTTGCCTCAAATGGCATGATCTCATCCCTTTTTATGGCTGTGTAATATTTCTTTTTTTTTTTTTAAATATTTTTATTTATTTCTAGGAGACAGAGAGACAGCGTGAGCAGGGGAGGGTCAGAGAGAGAGGGAGATACAGACTCTGAAATAGGCTCCAGGCTCTGAGCTGGCAGTCAGCACAGAGTCCGACGCGGGGCTCGAACCCATGAATTGCGAGATCATGACCTAAGCGAAAGTCGGACGCTTAACCGACTAAGCCACCCAGGCGCCCCGGCTGTGTAATATTTCTATGTGGTGTGTGTGTGTGTGTGTGTGTGCACGTGTGCAAACTTCTTCCTTACCCATTTGCCTATCCGTAGACACTTAGATTGCTTCTATGTCCTGGCTGTTGTAATGCTGCAGTAAATAAATATATCTTTTCAACTTAGTGTTTTTGTTTTCCCTGGATAAATACCCAATAGTGAAATTATTGGATCGTGTGGTATTTCTATTTTCAACTTTTTGAGGAATAGATATAGTCAGTCTTAAGTGCATTGTTGATGCCTTTTTAACAACCCAAATACAGGGAAGAATCCTTAAGCATCTTTTGTTTTTTAACAGCTCAATGGAATTAATACACTGGGAGAAAACATTGCTGATAATGGAGGTATTGGCCAAGCATACAGAGTGAGTGACAATATTGTTTCCCACTTTAATGGTTGCAGTATATATTTATCATATTCAATCATTGATGTAAAACCTTTTGCAAAAGACACATATAATGTAGGGAGTATGCAATGAATAGAAAGTAGAAAATACATGGGGAAAAAAGGGATTGTAAGTATGCTAACCAGAAGGAGCGGTACCGTTATGATTGAGCTAAACACCAGTCCAAGCTCCCAGGAAGCTGAGGAGAAGAAGAAACATGGAATGTTACATCAACAGAAACAAGGGGACATGCATGTTCCACAGAGGAAGCAACAGTTTTCTAAGAAATAATCTCTGAAATAATTTTTTTCAAAAAGGTGCCTCATAAAAAGCATTATTTCAGTCATTGATCAGTGTACTAAACAGGACCTTCCGTTTTGCAGCAGGTGAAGCAGTTGGGAACCATAATCAGCATAAACCAGTCCAGTTACAACAATACACTGAGGGAATGAAGTGATATGGCTCCAGCATGTGGCCCCGTAGTCATCCCAACTATTATACCTGGAGGGGTATATCCATGGATCATCCCTTAGAATCTCACTTGGGCTTCCATTCATTCTTGCATCCAACAAATACTTGTCGAGGACCTTACTGTTCTCAGTGCAGGAGATGTAACTGCAAAGCGTCCATGAAATATGTCATTATTTGATGGTTAGAGCAAGGTTTGAAGGATGGTCTAGTCGATGCCGTGGACACCAGAAACAGTAAGGATTTTCACAGGAGAGTAGGGGGTGGTCTTGGAAGAAACAAGAAAAGGAAGAGAGGGTGGTTTTGAATGCTTCTTCCAACCCTGAAGTAGCTCACATGTGGGACAAGGAGCAGCATATGCTTGAGAAGGGACAAGGGACAAGGTGCTTCAGGACAGAACCAGGCGTCTTTAAAACAAAGACTCTGGGGCGCCTGGGTGGCGTAGTCGGTTAGGCGTACGACTTTCGCTCAGGTCATGATCTCGCGGTTCGTGGGTTCGAGCCCCGCGTCGGGCTCTGTGCTGACTGCCAGCTCAGAGCCTGGAGCCTGTTTCAGAGTCTGCATCTCCCTCTCTCTCTGACCCTCCCCTGCTCACGCTGTCTCTCTCTCTCTCCTAAAAAATAAATAAAACATCAAAAATAAATAAATAAATAAAACAAAGACGGATGGAATGTCCTCTGCAATGGATGAGGATGCAGGGTTATTTTCTCTAACTGGGTTAAGGGGAGTAGGAGGGCATCGGTGGTTGGGCCAGGAAGAGGGAAGCGGTGTGGGAGAAATGACTGGTAGAGTCTATGTGTGAGGCTGGAGAGATGGAGCTGCCTGCAGTTTCCAAAAGAATGAGTCCCAGCAGAGTCCTGGCGGATGGTAGATTGCTGCCGCTTGGAATACTTGTTAATATCTTGACTGGATGCCAGGCAATGTGCGTTTCACCTCTTTGGATGCTAGGTATTTTGTTTTTGCACAAATATTCTTGAGCTTTATAGTTGGACACAGCTAAATTCTTCAGAAATGGATTGATCCTTTTGGATCTAGCTTTTACCACTTGTTTGGTGGGATTAGGGTAATATTCAGCCTAGGGACAATTCTCCCCTGCGGAGACAAGACCCTGCTGTGCAAATCTCGAGGTCTCCATTTTCGTCTTGTGTGAGTACTAGGCATTTTTATCTCTAATCCTTTTTCATGGTTCCTTCCCTAGTTTCTGGTAGTTTGCTCATATGCATACTCACATACTCAGCTGAATACTTGATCTCTAGAGATATTCTTCTGTGTGCCTTTCTCCTTTTTAGCATCCTGTCCTTGGTGTCCTTGAACTCTCAGCTCTTTCTCAACTCAAGCAGTCTCTTAGGTTCAGTAGCTGAGGTTCAGTCTATTTTGCCCTGTCTTGCAGGGGGCCACAATAATTCCTCATCTTTATCCTTATAACCATAGGATACTAATTTTTAAGAGATCTAAAGGAATTCCTTGACTTTGGCCATGAATCATTCAAACAAAGTATGATGAAAGTCTTTGCTAAGAGTAGTAACTGAGGTAAATATAACCATCACAAACTCCCTTAGCAATCCATTCTTCCAACTAGCTGTACCTATCCATCTATCTATAGAACAACATTTAGATAAGTTTTTCACCATTTATTTAAGTCATCCATTCATTCGACTGACGTTTATTGATCATTGACATTTTCAAAGCATTTTTAAATAAATTTTGGGGTTTTTTTATTTAAAAAAATTTTTTTTATGTTTTATTTATTTCTGAGAGAGAGAGAGAAAGGCAGCGTGAGCAGGGGAGGGTCAGAGAGAGTGGGAGACACAGAATAGGGAGCAGGCTCCAGGCTCTGAGCTAGCTGTCAGCACAGAGCCCAACGTGGGGCTTGAACCCACGAACCGTGACATCATGACCTGAGCCAAAGTTGGACGCTTAGCCGACTGAGCCACCCAGGCATCCCAATAAATTCTGGTTTTCTTTCTATCCATTAAATAGTTGTAGGTTGCCATATGTAAACATATTATTATGATGATCCTGATATAAAAGGTTAATTACTTGGTTACATAGTCTTTTGCAAAGATTCATACATAAATTTCAAAATTATAAACAGCATGTTTCCATTTCATTAACTGCCTAGGCCTATCAAAATTATGTTAAAAAGAATGGTGAAGAAAAACTACTTCCTGGACTTGACCTAAATCACAAACAACTATTCTTCTTGAACTTTGCCCAGGTAGTGTATCTTTCTTGAATGATAGATATGAAAATCATTTTGAGTTATAATTTCATAGAAAGTTAAATATTGCATGCTGAGTTTTCCTGTTTTAATCAGTATGGCAGAGCATTTGACTTGACTGACTTTTCATTGTTTATAACAGACTATCACATCATATTAATGATAATTATGTTTCTGGTTGCCTATCACTGAACAATATTTGAAGAGTAAATGGTTGAGGAATGCAGAATTCCAATTTAATTTTTGCAGAAGGAAGTTGGCCTGCCCAAACAAATATTCTTAGACTGAACCCAAGCATGCTACTTTCCTTTTTCTGTTCCTATCCCTAGGTGTGGTGTGGGACCTACAGGCCAGAGTATGCTGTCAACTCCATTAAAACAGATGTTCACAGTCCAGGGAATTTCAGGTACGTGGGTTTGAACAGCAGTCAGGTGCCCCAATATTGATTCCATTCCTCCTAAATTTGGAAACTGTTTTTTTTTCTAACTCCGACTACACAATTTTGAAATACAATATTTTTTTCTTTTGAGGGTCATAGAACAAACAATCAACAGAACAAATCAGGATAAATGTCCTGTTTACATGAGCATAGCCTTGACTACGGTTATCCTCAGAACATACGTGACCTGTGCTCAGTGTTTGATGGACACCAACAAAGATGTTGCCTGAGTATAGTGGCTCTATTTCAGGCCAGCACAGACATCTTTAAGAGGCTATGAAAAGTTTAGGCCTAGCACCAATGAGTAGCCATTCCAAAGAAAGATTTCCACTCAACATAAAAAGAAATGTTCTTTAATTAGAGGTTGACTAGAATTAGAAGTTTAATCAGAGCTAATTAAAGGCTGTCCAACATAAAGTTAGCCTCCAAGCTCCAGGAAAAAACACCTTGAAGCAGAGGTCAGAGAAGAACTCATCAAACATGCTGGAGAAAAATGCTCTGTAGACTGGAGGGTTGAGTTAGAAGAAATCTAAAGTCCTTCTGAGACCAGAAAATATAAGAGAAATCAATACAGTGAAAGAGAATCATTCTAACCAGCATTTCAGTATTAAATCCTGGATCCCTATGTATCCAATTTAGGACTAAATTATTAACGCTCTCCCTTCCAACATACAATACCACTTCATCACTGATTTATTGATCAACAATAACGCTTCTCAGGCAGGAACTCTGAAAAACAAATTAAAAATTTTGTAGAGTGGTTGGGAAACAGTTTCAGAACAAAAGAGAATTAAGGGGCTGAGTTTTAAAAGCCCCTCTTAAAATACACATAAGCATACTGCCCCGATCATTTACTACTGGGGAAAAAGCATATTCAATTATGAAATAATAAAATAGCACATTTACAAATTAAAGAATTTACTCAGCTCACTCCAGTATCATCATTGTAATCATCATCATTTAGTATTTGCCTTAACAGTTCTTTCAAAATTTATTCACTCAGCAACTGTTTATTGTATGCCCATTATGTTTATAATCCAAGGTAAATTCAGTCTTGCTAGAATATTCAAATTAACTTCTTTTTTAGATAATAAGCAGCAAAAGTCACTAGGTCAAGTCCCATGATGGTTTACCCAAGTAACTGTTTTCATTTCTAGAATTTTCTTTTTCCTACCTGAAGTCTTCAGAAGTGAAGATACAGGAATCTAATTCTTAAGACAACAGAGAGCAATTTATAAGCTCACATCAACCATGAAAGCAGTCTAATTGGTCAAAGTTCTTCCCTCCATATCCCCATGAACTAAAACATATATCCATAGAAACCTAAGTGAATTTAAGTAGTATTACTGTCGTACCTGATACACCTGGTATCATCAGAGCTTGGGGCTTGCAAATTAAAGTTTTGGATCGCTACAACTTGTCCCTTGAGTGTTAATGTTTTCATCTTAACCACGGATTAAAATTTCTCTGTTTAAAATATATTTTCTACCCTGTTTCCTTATTAACACAGTATCCTCAACAAAACCTAGCCTTTTTTTTTTTTTTAACGACAGCCTGTTGTTATGACTATTAGTTGGCATTTTAGCATTTATTAGTTAATGCTAGTGTGGGAAACTACTTATTCCTACAATATAGAGACACTGATGGGGATACAGTAGTGCTTTTTTTCGCTTTTAATTTTGGCTTTTTATTAGGGTTTTTCTGGTTGTTTCTTTCCTAGTTCTCTTTTTCTGTTACTACATTGCCTGCCTTTTGCCATCCCATTACTTTATTCTGATTAAGTCAGAAAGCATATCTTTATACTACTCTTGAACTCTTGAGTTCCACCCATGACTTGCCATTTGCAAGCTGTTACTTAATCTCTGTGTCTCAATTTCTTGATATATAAAATGGGGATTAAATTCTCATGAGAGTCATTGAAGATTAATGTTAATATAGAAGTGTCTATTACATATAGATGTTTGAAAATTAGTACGAGGATTATTTTTAGATAAGAAAGGTATAAACAGAATAAGAATTTCCAGGAGTAAATAAATGGACTTTGAAACACTTTTTATTAACTAAAGTCAGGGGCTCTTTGTTGCTTATTTCTTATGTCTGTATAGTTCAGAATGTCAGCAACTGATCGCTGGTTAAATGATATGTAGGTAAATACATAACTGTTTTCTACCTTCAATTTTAAAATGAAACAATTTTATTATAAATACATAAAATTTGCTCTCTGTAAAAGCACATATTATCATAAAATGTGTAAAATTATTTGTAATTTTCATTTTCTCTGTTCTGGTGCAAAAGATGCCCCTTTGACTGTTTTTCATTTAAAGCAAGAAAAGTATGTGTTGTTGTTTTTTTTTCAAAGGGTAAATGGAATGCCAACCCTTTGTCAAGGAAATTATTATTTTCTCTGGAGGTAAAGGGATTTCCTTGGCAAAAGGTTGAGGTTACATTTAGTTTTGGAAACAAGCTGCTTCCTGGCTGTACAAAGTAAAACATATTTTTTAAAGAGCCTTAAAAACTAATAGACACTGAATTGCTATTGAAAAATTGTGCATAGTGGGTTGTGTAGAAACATTTCTTAAATAAAGGGAGATTTTGTAAGCTTACACTTAAATAGTCACAGTATTAACAACAAAAGGCAAAATATAATTTGATATCAAGCTGAATCTGTAAAACAGTTTGTTAGGTCTGAGCTGTAATTGTTTTATTCTTCCTAACTAAAGTCTTATGTACTTTTACACAAACTTCTAAAACTTTAGTATTTAAAACAAAAACATTTCCCCTTGAGGTTCTAAACATTGAACTCACAATTTAAATGCCTTCTTTTTGGAAATTCAATTTTTCTTAGCCATCTGCAGTCACTTAGAATGGTTGTTATGCTAATATTTACCATATAAACGACAGATGTGTTTCCAAAGTTATTCAGATGTAATACTTCTAAACAGTCTAAAAGGGTCTGATACTTGTTTTAAACCAAATCTGAAGGGACAAAGTGATACTAATGTAAATAGTAAAGTAACAGTAATATAGATGCTTAAAGTAAAGTAATATAGATGCTTAAATTGCTAGGGGCACCTGGGTGTCTCAGTCGGTTAAGCATACGATTTAGGCTCAGGTCATGATCTTGTAGTCTGAGAGTTCAAGTGCCACATCGGGCTCTATGCTGACAGCTCAGACCTGGAACCTGCTTCAGAGTTTGTGTCTCCCTCTCTCTCTGCCCCTCCCCTGCTCACACACTGTCTCTCTCTCTCTCAAAAATAAATGAACAGTTAAGAAAAATTTTGTAAAATAGATGCTTAAATTGCTCGATAATTATCTTCCAGTCAGAATATAAGAGCACTTTATAAAACTAACACTACTAATAAAGCAAGAAATTTTTCCCACAGGTTAATTCCTAATACTTTTTGTAAGATACTCTTTATAGTGTTTTATGTAGACATTGCCAAGTAATATGGTGATTTTGTTCCCTATTATTCTATGATTTAATATGCAAATGTTAAATCCTCTTTGAAATACTAATATTTCCTCCATATACCTTAAATATTAGCATTGGTTTTTGATATTTTGTAAATGTCAGTTTGGATTTTGGTAAATCTTGTAGAATTCCTGTTAGCACTTGTTAATCCATAGTAGAGCATAAGCTGATCGATGTGACCTTACTGTAATAAAATCATCAACAACAGTTAATGATAAGTACTGGATAGTTAACTTATGAATGAAACTAGTCAACCTTGTAACCAAGTCATTCATTTAAAAGAAGGAACAAAGGGTTATCAGAAGACCAATTAATTGCAAAAAGTTCATTCAATAATTCAAAAATCCAGTTAAGTGTAGGCAGGAGTAGTCTTCTTGGTCACTTCTATCTCTTAAATGTTTTTAAAACAAGTGATTATTTGCCAAGGGAATAAACAACAGTAGTACAATAAAACATTTTATACAAAAAAGTAAAACTTTCAAGTAAATCACTTTAAGAAATAATAAAAGTCATTTATCTTTGTTATTATAAACACATACACTACAGTTTTCATGTAGCATGAAATTCAGGTAAGTATTTTATATAGTATTAATGAAATAGGACCCTACTCTTAAGAGAAGGGATTCATTTGATTAATAATGTATCCACTTTTTGAAAGAGATTATTTATGTCATCCATCCAAAGATTTAACGTAAACAACAAGGCATTAATTAGAGTCGTAGGAAGGTAAGTGAAGTCCTGGTACATTGTTGACCTAATTATTCAGAATCAAATTGTCTAAGTGAAGCTTTGGAGGCAAAGAGAAGAGCTAGAATGGGAAGGAAGAGCTAAGTGTGCCTTAGGTTGAGTGTTGGTGCATTGCTAATGCCCATTGGTGTTTTGTGAAGACTTCCCTTTTTTGAGGTGTGTGTGTATGTGTGGGTGTGTTTAATTTCCTTAATATTTTTATGACAAATGTAGAATTAGGTCATGGATTTGGACATTTTACTGAAGTACTTGTCCCCATGTGATTGTATCTAACCCACAATCCTTTTTTAAAAAAGGTTTACTAAAATGAAAACAAAAAAGAGCAACTCCTCCAGTCAGTGACTCTCAGATGATCTCCCTGTCCATCAGGGAGCTTCCTCCTCAGTTTGGGGAACAATCAGGCCACCATGATGACTGTCACTCAGCTAGGATATAGGGCTTCCTAAAGTAGAAAGAGGATTGAATTAAATGAATCAAAGCATCTCTCAGTCTCAGAATTGATGAGCCCCGAAACTTTAAAGACCAATACAAATTCCTGATGTCTAACATCCTTTTATTCTTTGGAGCACCTGGCTGGCTCAGTCAGTAGAACATGCAACTCTTAGTTGTGGGGTCACGAGTTTGAGCCCCACATTGGGTATAGAGATTACTAAAAATGAAATAAAATACTTTTATCCCTGCATATAATCACTTTAGACCACGTATCAAGTAAATTTGTTTTTAACTTTTAGATGTAAGAAATGACACATTTATTATTATTATTATTATTACTATAATAGTAAATTAATTCAATCTCCAAGCTCCCGACCTAAACAAGGAAGTAAGAAATTTAATTGCTGTAGTTTTCGGTGTACTCCTTTTTAGGATTGTACAGGAATCTGAAGACCCAGTGGTCACTGCTGATATTCCTACAGTTCAAGGGCTCCATCTGAAGTCAGGTGGCTCCATTTCCTCCGGGTGGTCACGGGCAATGGCTCCTGTGGTCACAGCTCTGGCTCCCACCCCACCTCAACTCCCTGCCCCCCAATACCAGGCAGATACCTAGTAATCTTTAGGACTCTTGGAGGAGCACTAAAAAACCACACACAGCCAGAAGAGGCTTACATTCTCCCTGAAGGATAAGGGAGTTGTGATGTTGGGGATTGAGAGACAGTTGATGTGATAATGGTTGGCACATTAGGAAGTCAGACTTTCAGAAATTAGTTATCATTCAGAAATTCAGTTATCATTCAGGAATTTAGTTATCTTTCCTGGAATGGGGATAAGGAAAGCAAATGCTTGCTTTCTCACATAGTTGGTTGTAGCAAATCAACAAAAATGCCAAGCAGTGTTTCTCTTTATAATTTCCTATTCCTCATATACATGTAATCACCATGACCAGCTGACAGACTAATGTATTCAGTATGTATGTACTGAGTCCCACGGGGAGGGTCACAGAGAGCAAGAGATACACAGTATTTTGCCCTCACATTACAGTGTAGTGGTTATATCAGGAAGTAAAGAAGGAGGACAAAGCATTGTGAACCCAGAGGGCTCCCACAGGTGGAAGGCACTAATCTGGACATTATTCGAAGGAAGTCTCTGAGGAGGGGTGTTTAAGTGGAGGCATAAAGGCTGAGAAGGAGTGAGTCATGTAGTCACTGGGGAGTAAACTTTCCAAGGAGTATGGTCAGTGGGAGCAGAAAGCGCTGAAGAGAGAAAGACATTGGCTCGTTTGATGAATGGAAAGTAGGTCGGTGTATGAGAGAAACGGGAAGAAGAACAAACGTACTGTGAGGAAGCCGGGAAGGTAGGCTGGAGCCACAGAACATTGGAAGCTACGGAAAGGAAGCTGAATTTCATTCAAGACCCTGGAAAATTTTAAATAAGGGATTTAGGGGATTTCATGTAAATCTTTAAGATCACTCTGCTGTGTGGAGAATGGCTTAGAGGAGATAAGAGTGCAAAGATTTACACTTCGCACATCTGCCACGTAAGGAGATCTCAGTAATTAGAACATACTGTCTTGTCACTTGCTTGAGGTCTCCCCACCACCCCGGTCTGTTTGCCTCCCTGCCCTTCCTCCCAACCCAAGGTGGGTGTGGTGAGGTGGCCCCAGTGAGAAGAGAAGGGAAGGAGCTGGTTTAGGGTTGATGTGAAAACACCGCCTCTGCATCGCTCACTGTACTGACCTATCTCTCTCCTCAAATGTTGCTTGGTGCCGACTGTGGGTTAGACAGTGTTGTTTTTGCCCATTGGGGTCAGAGATAAGAAGAAATTGACTTTCTGCCAGCCCTTTCCAGTTACTCAGGCTGAATCCAGTTTCTGATATCTATGGAGTTCTTTTGGAAAAAAGGAAAATAATTATCTTCCTTATTAAATCAAATCAACGAGGGGCGCCTGGGTGGCTTAGTCGGTTAAGCGTCCGACTTTCGCTTAGGTCATGATCTCGCGGTTCGTGGGTTCGAGCCCCGCGTCGGGCTCTGTGCAGACTGCCAGCTCGGAGCCTGGAGCCTATTTCAGTCTGTGACTCCCTCTCTCTCTGACCCTCCCCTGCTCACGCTGTCTCTCTCTCTCTCCTAGAAATAAATAAAAAACATTAAAAAATTTAAAAAATAAAAAATAAAATAAATCAAATCAACGAATATCTATTTGAAGTCTGCTAAACTTAAGTTATTGTGTGAGCCCTTCCAAAAGGTAATGAATACTCATGATTTTATTTTTGGCCAGACTCTTCGTTATATAACTGCGATTCCAAATATGAATTATTTATTTATTTTACAACATGTATGTCTTACCTTACATGTATACCCTCGGCAACCTTAAGATGCAGGTACTATCATTATATGCATTTTACAGAAAAGGGAAGTGAAGCACAGAGAGGCGAAATAGACACAAATTACAACCAGAATTCAAGCCATACTGTCTTCAAAATCTTTGTTCCTAACTCCTGTGCTTTGTTACCTGTCCATATAAAAATTCTGTTAATGAATACTGAATTTATTCTACTAGTCTCTTTATCATTATTATTCTCTTAAACTGTAAGTTTCAAATTCCCTCAATACAGAGAAATTTTGTAGAGGTCCTCTTATCTGGTATGGACATCAGTATCAAATGCTGATGGTGATTTTTATTTGTTTCACAGAATTATTGGGACTTTGCAGAACTCCCCTGAGTTTTCAGAGGCCTATAATTGCCGCAAGAACTCATACATGAATCCAGAAAAGAAATGCCGAGTTTGGTGATCTTCAGAAAAAGCGACATGGCCTTTGGCTAGCCTTGCCAGCACCACGGAAAATGGGGAACTCTGTCCAAGAGAAAATGGGCCACCGACGTCACTGTAATTACATGGGGGTAGTTAACAGAGATGAGAGAGCATCATTTAGAAATGAAGATAGTTTATTCTGGAAAAGGAATGGAGAGAGGAGGTGGGGGGGTCTGGTGTCTTATCAAATCAATCACTTCTCACTGTGTAAATAATGTTTTATGTCTATATATATTACCATTCATTTCTGTTTCTCATATGATCTGCCAGTTTGATGTCATCTCTTCAAAACAGTGTTAACCACTTGGTGTAGCCTGGGCTTTCTAATCAAAGGGAGAAAGAAGAGATTGAAGACTACAGTGGGCTCCAAAAGCACAGCAGTGGCATGAGAGTTAAAAAACACATCACCTAATTACTTATTTTTATTTTTATTTGTAACATTTATGCTCCTGAAAAAATCTTCCAAAGAATTCTTATACATATTGGGGGCTTGGGACTTAATGTCATTTTAAACCAGTTTTGCCAATCATCAGTTATTCATCCTGAGATCATTGTATTTTAAGCTACTCTTAGGGCTAAAATGAATGTCTGAAACTGTTTTTCATTGTACTTGTTTTCACTGATATTGAAATTCTTAAGGCTCCCTGCAGTTTTCTAAGCAATTTTATGTTCTCTCTCTCTCTCAAAACTTGATCTTTTTAAGAGATTTGTAGTAATGTATAAATAATAATTTTTATATTTAATTATTACATTTATGACTAAGTAATTATTATCATAGGTAATCATTGAATATGAAAGTTTTGGACAGTTATGAACCAAGATCTGTAAACTAATGTACAGATGAAGATTTGAGATTTTTAAACTTATAAATCATATTGATAAAAAGCTTTACGCACAAACTAGGGGGAAAAATGACCATTGGACAGTTGTCTAAAGATACCTAAGACCTGTGGTTTCCAATCAGGATTTTCGGAATAAAATCTGTCCCTGAGGTGGCTCTGATAAAAGGGCATCTATATAGCTCTGCGTCTCTTTATCTTTTCAGGTTTGTCGTCTGATGGAAATATTTTGATAATAGATTGAAATTGTGAGCTCATTACTCACTCAGACTACTGTGCCAGCTCTCTAGCTTTGGAAAGCGCATCTCTGAATATAAATGAGAGGCTTCCCCACCTCAGACAGACCTGCTTCTGAAATCCTAACTCACATAAGAGTTCTGGGAGGGGACTGTTTTGTCCCCGATAGGACCTCAGCTCTTGAGGCTTTTATGTTCTTCTCTTTTCCTGTCCTTGTGGCTAGTTTGGTTCATTTTGTTACTTGACAATATTTTACAAAAGAGGCATGCTTCCAACATCCTTATTCTTCCTAACAAAATGAAACTGAGGGAATTTTTGTTCAGAATATGAGTGTTGGTTTTCTTGCTTCTTGAAAGATGCCCATTGACTTTTTGGAAAAAAAAGTTATTGAAATATAACATACACAACAGTTTCATAAAGCATAAGTGCACCCAGCTCAGTAAACTTTCTGCTACTGAACACAGCCCTGTAATCAGCACCTTTAAGAAACAAAACATTACTAGTGCCTTACAGGTCCCTTCTTCCAACCACCATTTCACTCCTCCAAGGACAACTACCATCTGACTTTTAATATCATACATTAGTTTTAATCAATTAGTATGTATTCTTTGGTGTCTGGCTTCTTTCACTCAGTATTACATTTGAGATTCATCTATGTTGCTGCATTTGACTGTGCATCTTTCATTCTCATTGCTCAGTAATATTCTGTTGTATGATGATACTACAATTCACCCATTCCATTGTTGATAGGCACTTGAGAAGTTTCCAGTTTGTGGCTGTTACAAACGGTGCCATCTTTTTTAACTTGAGATCATTGTAATGGGCTCATTTCCACACATATTTCTTAAAGTTATTATAAATATTGAAAATACAGTTTTAAACTAGCCATGGATATCCTTATCTCTTCCTATATCACTACCACCTTTATCATGGACAATTCAAAGTATACTTACGGGTACCTTTCTTTAAAATAAACTGAAAACACGTTTAAGTAGTATTGGTAATTGGAGCAATAGGAGTGTTCAGTTCTGAGGAGAACTATCTTTGAGTCGTTTAATATCTATCCTAGCTGAAGAGCAACTAGTACAAATCATAAAAAGACACTAGACTCCTCACTTTTTAAAATGTCAGACTCCCATCCCTAAGGAAGGACTTGAGTGAAATTTTATTGGGGGGAAAAGATACCTCTCTAGTGCCTGGATCTCCTGTGTCTAGAAATAGCAGACTTCCTGAGATTAAGGGATACACCAAAGTGAGAAGGCCAAAACTTTCCCCTCCCTCACGCATGAGGATATTATTAATCTTAAGTGGCACTATTGAGTTGTATGGATCTCTCTCAAACAACCCCAATCCTTTGGAGTTGTTCTCTCAGGTAAGGCCTATCTAATCTCACACATAAATCCAATTTCACCATGGATGAATCCTGGTCAAGGAAAGGGTTTAGAAGCTGAAACATTAAGAGTTGGGAGCCAATAGAACTCAGGGATGAGGACAGAAAGAGTTTCTCAGCAGCCATCCTTGGTAAGGAGTCTGCCTTCATGCTGCAGTGTCTATGTGGATTCTAGCTGTAAGGTGGAAAGGGTCCTGTCCTGGGAGAAGAATCTTCTCCTAGTCCTATTCTTCCATTAATGACAAGGTGGCTTTGGACATTGGATCCATTCTCCTGGGCCTTTGTTTTTCCCACCTGAAATAAAAGAAAATTAGATGCTATCTATAGTTCTCAGCAGGAGGAGAATGTATCCAGTACTTCTTTCTGTGTAATTTATCCCCCAGTTAAGAACCCTTGTGTAAGAGAATTTCAAAACCCTCTTGTAAACACCTGAATCCAATTCAACCACATTATAGTTCAAAGGACAAGGACCAAAGTTTTATCTAGTTAGAGTTTATGCTGCTCTTAATTGTTTTCTTTTTCTTGAATGGAAAACATTTTCACAGATGGAGTTCTCAAAGTAGAGGATAACTGTTAGTTTGGAAATAAGACCCCATCCTGTCAAAGGTGGAAAATCAGAAGGTTTCATGGGTTCCAATCTCAAAAATACAAAATAAAAACAAACATTTTTCATAGTGTTGCTTTTACACTTAGTCCAGTCTCCCCTAACCCCCATGTCAATCCCCCACAGCATTTATGTCTTGAAAAATGTTGAAGCCAATGTTAGCTTTTATCTCCATAATCTTACACTTCCTGCCAGCTTCAAACTGGATCTTTGAAAAATGAATGATACAAGCTATTTCACCAATATTTTCTTATGTATCTCACCCCATTCTTCCAAAGATACTATCATTTTCTGATCTGATTTCTTTCCAAATATTCAGTGCAAAGGTTTCCAGATGGCATAGGAGTCACAGGCATAACCAGATGACTTAGGCAGAAACCAAAAGTGTCTTTGTGCACCTTCCCTGGGCCAAAGGATTTGACTCGTGGTTAATCAGGTGACGAGAGAAGCCACATGGGACTAGTCTCAAAGTGGCACATGTGTATTGCATTCTATTCTTTCCTTTAACAATGTTGTCTTAATTTTAACTCCTTTGTATTTGGAATTTTTTCTAAAACAGGGAGGAATACTACTGTTATT
Source organism: Proteles cristata cristata (assembly GCA_017311185.1). Taxonomy (NCBI): domain Eukaryota; kingdom Metazoa; phylum Chordata; class Mammalia; order Carnivora; family Hyaenidae; genus Proteles; species Proteles cristata. The sequence continues at coordinate 2,360,354 of JAESUZ010000046.1, read as the reverse complement.
TTCAAGTTTATAGCCAAGCTACTGTGCTTCTGTTTTGTTGACAAAGCAGAACATCTCGGTTGTACAAGAGAAACCTGACAGAAAAATGAGCATTGACTCCGCCAGAAATAACGATGGGCTCTCAGCTTGAACAGCGTAGGAGGATTGGAAGTCTAGCAATTGTGACTAAGTTTTATATTTCTGAATTTCCTTTCTACCCAGAAACTAACAATAATTTTGTTCAGGTATAGGCATGTTAACATCTGATTCTACTCCTATAAATGCACTTGGTGTCATCACTGAACAGATCGTCTCCAATTATAATGCACCCTAAAAGTCCACTATGTATGCAGGAAGACAAAACTGGGGTCAAGT